>PVIR01018067.1:0-33921 GCA_004026965.1 Petromus typicus
CCTATTTATTTCACTTATGAGGATATCCTCAAGGTATGTCCATTTAAGTAGAAATGATTCAAACTTATCATTTTTTATGGCAGAGTAGTACTCCATTCTGTAGAAGAACCACAGCTTTTTTATCCAGTCTCCAGTGGATGGACATTTGGGTTGTTTCCAAGATGTAGCAATCACAAACTGGGCTGCTATAAACATGGGTCCAAGTGCATTAGAGATTTAAGAACAATAAAACAACTGACTGAAGTGTGTTTGTTTTCCTCTTTGTGTCCAATATCTTATATTTATCTTTTTAAAAGATTACTTTGCACTCAGTGAACATCTTAAACATGCTTCCCATTTCTTTGCTAATAACTTCTTTTTCTCATAGGATAGTTTTAATGTAAGTTTAAATGTTCATTTCTTCTGTACAATCCTTCAGAAAAAAAAAAAAAAAACTCTTCAATTGTAATACAGCTGAAATGAGATTCTAGGCTGAGCGTCCCCTCCCCGCAGCAGTACTGTCTGGTACCCACTGCCATTCAGAAGGAGTCACCTGACTTCAGCATCTTTCCTTTGAAAGATGCTGAAGTCTTTCTGGCTTCTGGGAAGAGCTTCTCCTTGTAACTGGCATTCCGTAGCATCATAATCATCTCTTGCACTATAGAATTATTTTCTTCATCCTTTGGTTTCAGGACTCCACAGTTTAACTTGGAAAATGTGCAGAATATATTTCAAAGTGATGTTGTATGCCATTCTTCTCTAAAACTTTTTTATTCTCTCTTCTGTCTTCTTTGTGCAGTTTCAAACTAGTCACTTGTTCACTCAGCCTTCCTGTGCACTGATTCAAGGGAATTTCGCGGTGTTGCCTTCACCCTTACAAACTTGCTCAACATGTACAATCTAGAGTGTATCTTACTGTTGCATTTTTAAATATTTCAATGGATATTTTTCTCGTGTTTCCTTCTTACATAAACACCTGTTCTGTTCTGTTACTGCTTATAAATACCATGGCACAATACTTTTAATAAAAATTATCTTAGTATACTGAGATAAACTTCTACAAATCCAGTGTGCAAGCATTCTACAAGAATAGTTTCTTTGAGAAAGACTGCATAAATATTAATGAGCTATCTTTTACAGCAATCCATTTATTCATGTGCTCTGGAATCTTGGTTTGAAACCTTATCTTGAATATTTATCTTTTGCTTTCTGATGTTAATGTCTCTGTCCGTTTTTCTCCTTGTCATCCCTTCTATATTGATAGGACTTTAAGTTATCCCCTTCTATAGTCTAGCAGAATTTCAAGGCTCCTTGTTATTCTGGGGTTGGTAAGACTGCATATCCAGGAGAGTGAGGCAGGGCACAGCTTCCTTACCTTCCGGTTAAAAGACATTGAGCTTGGGATTTAGCACAAGTGATACTGCACATACCTTGGAAGCAGAAGGGCACAAGTTCAATCATTAGTACCACAAGAGGGAGAGAGGGAGAGAGACAGACAGACAGACAGACAGAGAGTATAACTTTCTGTTCTTTATTTTTGCTGTTTTCCCCCTTTCATAAACTGGATATCTGTTCCCCCCAAAATTCATTTGGCAAAATTCTAACATTTAATGTGATAGTACAACGTAGCAGGCCCTTTAGCAGCCAATTAGGTAATGAGAGTGGATCCCCCAGGAGTGAGATTAAGGGAACCCCAGAAAGCTTTCTTTGCCATGTGAGGATGCACAGAGAAGTCAGCAGTATGTGACAAAGAAGGGGCCCTACCAGAGTTCCACCATGCCGGCTCGTGGTCTCAAGTCCCACCTTCCAGGAAAGGAAACAAGCTTCTGTTGTTTATAAGCCACAAGCGCACAGTATTTTCATACAGGAGCCTTCTCAAAGTCAGACACACTCATGTTCGTGTTCTCGCAGCCTGCTTCTGTCGGCCTCCTGTTCACTTCTCAGACTCGAGCAGAGTGTGTTTGGGGCCACAGTTCCAACGAAAGGTTACCTTCAGGTCTTTTTTTGCTCCAGAGCCTCAACTTTCTGTAGGAGTCCCAGGCCAACAGGTATGTGATCCTTCCACACTTAGTGTTTTCTATTCTTCCACTTCAATTCATGGAGATTCTTTTGCTTTTGTTAGCATTTTTAGTGTCTGTCGCTTTTAGCCCAGTAATACGTATTTTTGTTTTATCCTGCTTCTGGCCATTTGAGGTAGAGGGAAGCATTACAGCCTGAGCTTATGAAGCCATCTTGACCAGAAGTTGTGCCATGATCATTCTGAATGGTGAATCCACAGCATCACTTCCTTTTTGCTTCCAACTTTCTTTGCATTTAAATGTCTTTGGATATAATTGTGCTTTGCTGATAGCGAAAATCTTCCCAGAGTGTAAAATTTACATTCTCATATTCTTGTGCTAATTAATAATAGTATGAGAAATCTTATCAAATATTCTACTGACGTGTACATACCTAGATTATCCCACTTCCAAATCCCTAGTAATAAAAGCAAATGCCTTCAATGTGACAGCCACCTAGTATGCTTTCCTAAGATTTGTTTGGAAGGGATATCACCTTATAAGCCCATTTCTCCAGTACAGCAAATATACTTAACTATTCTAGGAATTCTACAAAGATTCATTTTTGTAATATTCCCCAAATCCAGCAGTTTTTTTAAATGAGCAGAGGGCTGATTTGCCACCTCTGCACTTTCACAGAGCCTCCCTCCCAAAAATATCAGTTTGGTTCTGAGGAAGTAATTTTATTTAAGAGATGAAGGTATCCACAGTCATCTGCTCATCCTCTCATTTTCTCCTAACCATGTTTCTTCATTGTATATTTGTCTTTTTAACATTGATTTCTTTGATTTAAAAAAAAAAGGAAGAAGAATGAGGTATATAATAGAAAATGAATAGCTAAGTTTAGTGTCACCTTTAAACAGAATAGCATCTTCCTCTGGTGACATTCTTATCTTGTTCCTTAATCTTTTCTCTAGTGTTTTTGCACTGTTTTCTTATTTAAGAAACTTGTCAGATAGGGTCAGAATGGCTGATGACATCAGTATTGAACATCTGGGAACACTTACCATGTTACACAGCACTTCATTAAGCTTATATGTGGATTCTCCCACCAATTTTTTTTTGAGAAAGGGTCTTACTTTGTAGTTCAGGCTGGCCCTGAGCTCACAATGTAGCCCAGGCAAGGCTGGAACTAACAGCAATCCTCCTGCCTCTGACTCCCCAGTGCTGGGATTACAGACGTGAGCCACCATGCCTGGCACTGTGGTATGTGGTCTGATTGCTGGTGGGCGTGAGTCTCCACACCCTGCATTGTTGTACATGGTTACCAGGGATCAAATCTAGGCCCTTGATCTTGCAAGGTAGGCACCAGAACCACTGAGCTAAATCTCCAGCCTTATCCCACCAAATTCTTCAAACGAATCTAAAATAGTATGTTTGGTTGGATGTCTTCCCACAATTCTTATCTACTTGAAGCCTCAGAATGTGACTTCATTTAGGAATAAGTCTGGAAATTTTCTTAGGGAGGATGAGGCCATGGTGAGTTAGGACAGGCTCTAATCCTGTGACTAGGTCTTTACATATAAAACAGAAACCCGTTGTAATATGCACATTAACCATTTCCCTAAGGTGACTGTAAACTACCAGAACTGCAAACATGTACAGGTAAAATTTTAAATTTAAAAATAAATAAATAAAACTACATCATATTCTTGAAGAATAGTTGAGGATAAGTAGAAAATGCCTATAATATGTTTTCTTAAATCAAATATACATACCTATATTATATAAATCATAAGCTTTTCATGGAAAAATATTTGTAAGGACATTTGCAAGAATAAAATATTAACATTGGAAAAAAGGAACACTCAGATGACATAGGAAGATTCCTGGGCAGATACAGGCAGAGGATGGTGGTACACGTCTAAAAGCTGAAGGCACCAAACTTTTCCAGACACTGCAGGAAGCTAAGAGGCAAGAAATCCTCCCCCCACCCAGCACACCCTTCCAAAAGAACACAGCTCTTTATTCTGTAATTGTATCATCCCCAACTGCCAGAGAATAAAGTCATGTTGTTTTAAATCACTAAATTTGAGATATCTTGTTGTGGCATCTAATACAGATAGGTGCCTTTCACTATTCTGCTTTATAAATGAAAATCCTCAAGTCAAGAGGGGTTAGATACCAGAAATGATCACAGATCTTATAAACAGCAAAAGTAGGAAGAAAAATTCAAGGAACCTGACTTCTGTCCCTTACATAAAGAGACAGAGACACAAAGGGGTAAAAATATGAATATGTAAGTATGTGCACATATATAAATTTACAAAGGCAAAAATACACACATACCAACATATTAATTCAAAATCACCATAAGGTCATATGTCTATAATCTCTATTAAACCTCAGACACTGAAAAAAGCTGTGTGGGGAAGTCATAACAGAACTATTTCAACACAGAGGTAGAACTTGTATTTGGCCTTATACTTTGATACAAGTAAATGAGGCCAATACAAACTGGAGGATTGAGAAGGGAGGGTACATGGGAACATGGGGTGCAGTAGCTATAAAACCAATTTTTGTCTGTAGCACAGAATCCAGATTACAGTGCAAACAAGCTTGGAATGTAGAATAAAGGAAAGTGGTGGAGGAACAAGAATATCAGGAATAGGAAGCAAGTCTTACCATATGGTGCAAAGTCCTATGATAAATGAATATAAAGGAATATTTGCTTTTGCAAGGAAAAGGATAGACTTATAGTGAGAACTATAGATTTGGAAGACTAATCTGATGACTGTGGAATGTAACCTATGGGACAATGGGATTCATAAGACAGAAATGACGTTGGAGAACAAAGCAATAATATAAACATGAGGAAGTAGTGGGCTGGGTTTGATTGGTGACAAATGGAAGAAGAAAGATTCAAAAAATGTTCACCCATGAGTATGGCCTCAAGGTTCATCCATTTCACTATGAATATCTCTAATTTGTCCTTCTTTATGGCTAAGTAATACTCAATTTTATTTTTTAAAAAAATATATCTTCTTTATCCAGTCTCCAGGTGATGAGCATCCGTACTATTTCCTAGATTTAGGTACTGCAAACTGAGATGCTATAAACATGGGTGCACATATGTCACGATGGTATGATTCTTGTAATGCTTATTATAGGAATTGATTTCTTTTTACTGACTTTCTTAGAAGTTCAAAAAGAAAAGGAAGAAAACGGCAACAACAACAAAAAAAACCTGACGTACCACAGATGATTTTTAAAAAGATAAAGACAAAGAGAAATGGGATTACAAGAAAGATGTTCCTTTGTGTAGATGTAGTTTAACTACCTACATCCATGATCAAATTAAATATTAACCTTTCTATCTTGAAAAATTAATTCACTCAGTTGTTTCATAAGATTAACATTCTACAAGATTATAAAGTTGTTCTGATTTGCATTAAAATTGTTCTTTGTATAATATTTTAAAAGTTACAGGCCATAGAAATTTTATATATAAGAATATATGTTATATACATATATAGCATATATTATATAAATATATATTACTGTTCCAAAATCATTAATATTTCACTTAGAAATCATCACATAACATACTTTCCTAGGAAATACACCAAGTACATAATGTCTCGGTCACTTTTCATTCCTGGGACACGATAATCAACACCCACAACCAAACGAGGATCATTTCACTTTGCAAACCCATGATTGGCTGCAGTACACAGTTGATATGAAAAGAGCACCACCGAGGAAAGTTCTTCACTTCCCAATAGCCAGGAAGTAGAGAGAGAAGAAAGGGGCTGGGTAGGGGATGCAGCCTTCCAGGCCTCACTGCAGCGACCCGCCTCATCTGACCAGATCCTGCCTCCTAACATAACATCCCCATTATTCAATCACCTCCCAATAGCTCTTATTATGAACACACAATCCCTTTCAGAGCCAATCTTTACCTAAACCATAAAACGTAAGCTAAAGAAAAACAAACTAGTTTTCACTTTAGACTAAGTAATGTCCCCATAAACTTCTCTACCATATTAGTAATCAAAAATGAGATAAGCATATATCACAGTTTGCCTAATATGCACTCAGCAAAACAAAAAAGCATTAACCAGATTCCAGGAAAAAAAAAGTTTACCTAATCAATAATACCTGAAATGCCTATATGATATAATGTTCCTTCTTTTCCAAGAGCAGTCTTATTCCATTGCCTATCATGGATGAAATAACATGTAGTCACTGGGAATCTACTCTCAGGATTTAATTTTTACAAAATCCTTCCAAAGATGCATCCAAATGTCTCACTGAACATGTTATCTAAATAGAAAACTATAGATATTAATATGCATTTCATCAATTAAGAAAGTCTTTTTCCTTAGCTCTTCTCTCCTGAAGACATGAGGACAGAGGGAAGAAGACCCCACTGCACTGGACAATATCTGCTTCATAAGATATTTGAAACAAGAGGTACAACAGGAAGTAAGGAGTACAGTCTCACACCAGAAGATTTGCACAAAGATTTAGAGATCCACATCTTCTCTGTGCTGCAATATTATGTATAATTTTCCCTTAGTGCAACCCATAACAACCATAAATCAGTAATCTGCTGATGTCTAGCATCAATATGCAAAATAACCACAAGGATTATCAGATTTTACATAGAAACTATGGAAAAGATGGAAACTCCAGGACCTGACTCTGAGTCTATATATGATTTTTAAACCAAAGGTTAGAAAGTGATGGTATCTATTTTTATAACAATAGAATTTTGAAATATCTTGCATAGCCCACTCTCTCTGTCTCATTTGTCTTTCCCTGATACATATATACCACAAGCAACAACAGCAACCTACAGACACTTTCCACAATACTAAGAAAGTTTAAATTTTGAGTAGCCAAAGTTCCTTTTCAAGAAGAACTCATTAATATGCCCTTATATTGCTATCATAGACTATACATCGATTGAAAATAAGGCATGAAGACTTGCACTGTCTTTAAGTAAACTTTTAAATTATTTGTGAGGATAGAAGTGTGATTCTGCCATCAAATAAAATTACTCCAATAAAATTTTTCCATACAAGCAAGAGGAAACTTTCTATGTGAGAGTTCGTACTTGAAGTGGTCCTTTCTCTGTTCCTCAAAATCTACTGAAACTAACAAACATCTGTCTCAAAATTACTTCAAACTCACCCAACGTGTAGGCTCCTTAAGGTCAAAAACTGTATCTGAAACTTTATTTATATTGTCTGTGATATTAAGCACTATGTTAAATGGCTAATGCATTTGGGATAAATGTTCACTCACTGGAAAGGGGGAATGTTATTTCACTTTGGGGATCTGTTTAAAAAGTAGTCTGAAAATGAAGTGCTCAAACATCAGAGAAAATACTTTGAAACCTCTAAACTACAGTGGTTGGGGAGAAGAATTTAGTGACAATTTCTATCTTTTTCTTTAAAAACCACCCAGTCTCTTTTCACAGTGGAATAGAGAAATTCATAATAGTTTGCTTTCAAATACCACCTGAAATGGTATTCTCATTACTAGACTCTAAGTGCAGGATGGGCTGATGACCTAGGAGCCTAGAAGAAACATGTCTAGATTGATCCTCTTTGTACTGATCTTTATTAAAAACAAAAGGACCTTTACAAAAGGACCCACTCTGTTAAAAAAAAAATCTAAGTGTCATCAAAATATTTTATGTTCCAATTACTGTTTTAATTATAAAAGTATAAATATCCAACTAAACTCTGAAAATAATTGTTCTTATTCACACATCCCACTTGTCTACAACTTTATTTTGAAAATTAATGCCTCAGAAGCCAAACCAACATTAGATTTGTCATATCTATATACAATTCTCATAAATAGCTCAGTGTCACTATTTCCAAATCTTTTGGAACCTAGGAATTATTCCACATGGAAAAAAAAGTTAGCAATAAAAGAAAACGAGCTTTGAGACAGACACACTAGCTTCTTCCCCTGGCTTGTCTACTTACATCTCTGAGCATTCAGGCAAACTCTGGACCTTATTTTTCTTGCAGGTGAAATGTGAAGTAATTATTCTGTTGCATTAGGTATTTCTAGGACTTGGTGCAATGATACATATTCAGTGAGGACTACAGCACCTGGCTTGTGATATCTACTTAGTAATTGTTAATATTCCACCTATAACTTCAGGCAGGAGAATATAGCATGAAAGTGTGATGAGGGAGGAAAATGGATTTTTAACAAGGGCACAGTGTTCTTTCTTAAAGAAATGGCTGAAAAGTCAGGTCATAGGAGCTCAATATCTGTCTGATGTTAATACGTGATTTGAGGGACTAAGTGATTGAAAGAAAAGAGTCAAAAGACAAAGAAAAGAGATAGGAGAAAAAGAAGAAAGAAAAGAGTTACCACTGTTTAACTTAGGCACATCTGAGACAGCTATAGAAGTATAAAACACCAAGCAGAGCGGCCTCGCTAACCACCAGCTATCCGTGTTAGCAAATATTGACTGAGTCCAGTAGAATTTGAAAAAGTGAACTGAGAACTCTTTGTATATTAAAACAACTTGCCTGTTTGTGGGCTGAGATGAGCAGCTGAGGTCAAGAACCCAGACTCCTTTACTTGTTTGCAGGAGGACTCTGATCTCTGGTGTCTCATGCCTCAGTCCCAGACCTAGGAAAACCATCGAGAAAGCAGAGATTATTATCTGATTTTATTTGCTCTATACTCTCCCAGTTTAAAACTGTCATCCGTGAGCCTCTATGTTCTACATATCAATCATACACACATACATCTCAACAAAAAATCACCTGAAAGTGAACTGGAAAAGGTGCAGTCAAAGCAGAATAGCTTGGAGAGCATCAAGGGAAGACAGAGTAATACACAATCTCTCAGAAGCTTGGATACTGTGACCACACATGGCTGCCCTTAAGTGGTAAATTTTATATACTGGTTGATTATGTTTCTGGCCCCTAGACTCTAAATTGATTCTTATCATGTCAGAGTATTGAAACACTCATGCCTTAAACAACAGCTCCAGCTCTGAGACAAGACCACAATGAGTGCAATATGGAGATCTAGGGAAACGAACCACAAACGTGTGCAAATACATACAGACAATCCAGCCAGCAGCTCTTAGATGATGCTCAATGTCTCAGAAGTGCTTTGTTTTCATTGTATTTCATGTATTTAATGAAATACACCTAATTTCCTGAGCTGCTCTCCATTACAATGGTTTCACTAATGTCATTTCATAATGAACATGAAAAAAATACTATGTTTCATCCCTACCTTACCTAGACCTAAGTTCTTTTAAGCTGTAAGATCTAGTCACTGTATTAGGAACAAACTCATTATTTTTGCCATCATTTTAGGCTACACATGTTCTTCTATCTCCACATTTAAGTAATTTGTATAGAAATGATTCATGTATAGGCACAGGGAAAGAAAATTTCAGACTATATTCTACACAGGAAGTATAATTACAGTCTCCTAGAAACACAACTTCTTACCTCTAACAAATATGAAATACAGAAGATGCAAACTATTCATTGGATTATCAATTTATTCCCTTAGATAATTTCCAGTCTAATATCATTTAAGAGACTTTTGCTTCATGATTTTACTTTAATCCTACAAGTTTCTAAAAACTGTCTATAACTGCTACATCTTATTGCTGCCAAGACCAGTAAGAAAACCTTGCTGTCAGGCGGGTATTTAAAATCAAGTCAAAGACAGACAGGGATAGAAGGAAGTAAATTCTGTTTTCAGTGACAGACAGCTGAACACAAAACGAGGGTAAAAGGAGGACGTGTAGATGGAGGAATAGATACATCAATTTACAAGGACAGGTCAGAGTGCCTTTGAAAAGGGATTTATTCTCAAGCTGAATGTTGAGCTGGAAACTATTTCCCACAGTGTAAGTGTTTAGATGAAATAGGGAGGACATGTCAGAATGAGCTAAAGGAAAACAGCTAAAACTCTTATGAAAACTAAGAGAAGTAGGGACAGAGTTAGAGATTTCAATCAGTTGTATTTTTCATCAAAATACGAGGCCAGGGGGAGATTTAATGAAAGCTAAAAATAGTAAGTGGCACAATGCTGGGGGTGGCCTTAGATGCCACATTAAAATCTCTGAAGCACTGGAAGACTTTGAACAGGAAACTCATGTATCACATTTATTATTTTTAACAAGCTTTCTTTGGTTATACTGGAGAATTTGCATTGAGCTATAAGATTGCTGATAGTAAACCATAAACATAGCACTTAAATAATCTGGTGAGAAAAGATAAAAAGCCTTGAAATAAAGCACTAGTTGTAACTCTCTTAAGAGGATAAAAATTTGGAATAATACTCTGAGTACAGATCTTGGCAGATTGGGGAGACTTATTCATAGAAACAGGGAAAATTTAAAACAGAATATGAGGGTGTGGAGAGACTTTCTTCAGAATTAAACTTTTTGAATTTGATGTGCCTATAAAATATCCAAACAATATTCAGAAGAGAATAGACTATATGGAAGCAACACTTGTTTTTGTTTTAAACCTTTTAAATAATCACTGTGATGGTATAGAGGTAATGTTTAGGAAGCTTTTTCAAATTTATATTAAACAAGGACAAAAAAAGCTATTCAAAGTAGAGACTGTGGAGAGACAGAACTGTTTTGATGCCCAGTAGACAATTTGTCCCATCTGTCAAAAAGAAAACAGAGGCTGAAAGAGCTAGATGTTTGAGTTAGTTCCAGGTTAAGTTGAGTCAAATGTCAGCTCTGGAATTTGTTGACAATCTGATTTTAGGCATTTACCCAATCTTAACTACTTTCTTCTTAAAATAAAAATAGTAACGTCAAACATAGATAGGTTTGCTGGAATAAATATTTTAGATCATACATATATAATGTACCAACATAGTATCTTCTTATAAAAACTATCTGAAAAAGGTACAGTCAAAGCAGAATAGCTTCGAGAGCATCAAGGGAAGACAGAGTAATACACAATCTCTCAGAAGCTTGGATGCTGTGACCACACATGGCTGCCCTTAAGTAGTAAAGTTTATGTATAAGTTGATTATGTTTCTGGTCCCTAGACTCTAAATTGATTCTTATCATGTCAGAATATTGAAACACTCATGCCTTAAACAATAGCTCCAGCTCTGAGACAAGACCCCAATGAGCACAACACAGAGATCTAGGGAAACGAACCACGAACGTATTTGTCAATAGTTTACTGCTTTTCTCCAGTAGTTTGCCCCCTGATGGAGACCACACACGGGACATGTACGTCTCTCAAGCACTGTCTGGGTCACTTGCAATCTGAAGGGCCATGTTGAAGGGTGGCTGAACGAGCGACAAGAACAAGCAGTTGATAGAATGCTTTCTTTGTTCTCGGTGTTTTCACCACTGTGCTTTTCACAGAACTCCAGTTGCTTTATTTATGTAAAGACAATAACAGAAGAATGACTAGTTCCCTGATAGTCAAAAATCACCATTCTGCATTCAATCACCAATCTGCATTGTCATTCTTCATATTTCCCCCTTCTGTACACAAAAGCATTGCTGCAGAGGTTTGTGTGACATTTTTAAACACCTTTCTAACTAGGAACCATTAACATTTGTCACTTCTCATAGACAAGGCAAGAACCACTTTCCTCAGACATAGACATAGAGATAGTCCAAAAATCTCTCCCCCGCAAGGCAAAAAATGGAATTGTTTGGAGAAGAGAGAAAGAAAGATTCAGAATCAGGAAGAATGAGACCATCATACAAAGGCAGAAAGTTCCACTAAAAGTTCCTCGAGGAAACACCGACTGTTCTTATTCGCCTTGATATTCTTTTCTCCAGAATGTAAGTTAGTGATAAAACATTTGCTTAGCATGATGAACTTTGAGTGGGATCTCAGAACCACAAGATAAGAAGAAAGGTACAAAAATAAAGAAAGAAAAAATTGTAGGATCTTTATTTGTTTTAAATGTTAGGTCCTTAAAAGAAGATTTAACACACAAATATACAGTGGAGCTCAAAAATGGCATAATGAATAATTTCAGTGAAATATGAATAATTTTCAGTCACTTTTTGAACCTTTAGTTCTAACAAATCTCTGCTATGTTAGACTCCATCACGAACTTATGGAGCCACTTGAATATTTTTATAACAAAATGATTGTAGATGAACTTTTCTAGGATGGGATATGTGAATCATATTAAGACAAAATACTAGACAACTTTCTACTCAGTAAATCTCCTCTCACTATAATCTGGAGAAATCATAAATTCAAACTTTGACCTACTTGAAAGGGTGATTTACTAGCTCCATTTTTACATACTAGAATTCTCTCCGTGTTCTCAGAAACCACTTCATATCATTTCACTTTCAGGGTTAACCAAGTCAGCCTATTGCTTCCCAACACAGCCCTCATTTAACTCCTCATCATTACTTCATTTCTGAGTTAAACATTTTGCTTACTAATAACTCACAAGAAGACTAGCACATTAAGCTATAAGCATGTCTATCACAGGAAGTTTTGATGGGAAATGAAAAAGAAGCATAAGGAACACTAATATCTACAGTAAAACAAGCAGAAAAGCTAGTTAACAAGAAAGCTAAGAGCAATAAGAAAAGGTAATTTTCTCTAAATTTGCAGGGCTTGTTAGTTCTGTTGTTGACAGTGATAAACCTCCAACCAACCCTCCCTGTGCTTCCCATAAGAGACAGATGAATTTTCTCACTTTCTTGAAAGACAGCATATGTCTCCAACAGTGCAAGATTCAGCATCTAAAACCATGAGAAGCATGTTCACCCCTCACTGCTGGAGTTTCCTAGATACGACTGAGACACCCATGAAAGGAACTGCTCAGATAATATAAAGCACATAAAGTAAATGTAAGGATTTTTGATTGATTCAGATTTGTTTTCAGGGACTTATATTCAGGACGTAAGAGCTTAGAATCAAACAATATGAAAACTCAAAAGTACTCAGTGTTACTAGCTATGCATTTATAGTGCAGACTTATAAGGCAATGAAAACCTAAAATGTCAGTTTAAAGTAATTCTGTATTGAGGAAAATTTGAAAAATTATTCACTACCATAGTCCAGGTCTCCTTAAATAGCCTTACTTTCATCATCATTGTGAAAATCCCTAATATCTATCATATAGCTGATTCCATTAATAGAATAACTTAGGTTAATACTTGGTTACAAGAATTCAATTCCACCTGCAACAGAAGTAAATACAAGAAGGGTACTGTGTGAGCCAAATGAGAAAAACTCAGAAAGAAAATCTTGTCTTGCAAAGATGCTTTGTTATTCATAGAGATATAAACACATTTATATGCATAAAATCCAATCAGGGTCATTTCATGTGCAGTCATAGAAGACAGAAATTGGAAAGGCCAATCTTCTCTATTTCCAGTCCTTCAAAATCTTACTCTGGCTGCTCCAAAGTCAGAATTGAGCTGTTTGTCTGCATCATTCATGATGGACACAGTCTTATGACAGAAGCTGAACCCACAGTGACACCACCCTGTGATACCAAGACCCTCATTCAGAGATGCATTTAATGGCACCTGTATGCCTACTGCATTCGATGGTTGAGTCAATGAAAGGGCAGCTAAATATCACTGAGATTTGTAATCTCTGTAGTAAATAAAGTAAACAAGGAAGGATAGGAGGAGAGGTTAGCAATGAATCACAGCATCAAAGCCTGACACACAGAAAACCACCACCACCAAGAAGCAGGCACACAAACTAGCAGGAAAAGAAAAGGACTGGCTTGGAAGCTGTGCAGGATAGCTAGTGACAAGGGTCGCACAGGCACTGCAGATCTGTTGTAGTTATAGTATATACAAGTACCTGTTCCCCAAGATGGTTTTAAGCTACATGTGTTAATAAATGTTTAAAAAATTAAAAAGTAAAATTTTCTTCTCTGTTCCTCTTGTCTCAAAAATTTAAAAACAGACCCTTTTCTATAGTGATCAAATATGATCTGATAGGCATAGTTGGTAAATAGTTCCAAAACAGAAGGGGAAATGAGAAAATACATTTTTAGAATGTAAACTTACATGTTTCCTGTTAATACAAAAAGATGTTCCTGTTAGCTTAATAATTACTGACATCCCAAACTATGGCAGAGGCAACTCAGCACAATCTACCTTGATTTCCAGCTTCACACAAATTATTGATAATTTATTGTAAAAGTTATATATGCACTTTATGTCCTTGGAAAACATGGAAATGAGCATGGACTTCAAAGAAAATGACAAGTTTCCATTTTCTCTTCACTAGTTACACTGGAAATAAATTGTGCTGAATGATTCAAGAGAATTTTTATTTTAGTTGGATTGCTGGCCTTCGCCAGAAGTTGTGAAGTGTACCTTCCATTAACTATTATAGCACTTCATAGGAAATAAATTTTAGATTCAGTTGTTAAAAGAACAATATTTATATTTCAACAGTTTGAAAGGTAATATAACTCTATAACTCCTATAGATCTCCAAATGACAAGGGAATGTTTTTTTCTACAAATAAAACAACTATGAATGGGATTCAAGGGTTGAATGAAAGAATACAATAATTTGTTGAGATTTACACAAGTCAGATACTGTGCAAGGTACTTAACAGATGATTATTAACTTCTATAATGATATTTAATATACAGCACTATATGTATGTATAATATATCTATAAATATGTGTGTTACAACAGTGATAATTTATTATATAGTACCAGGATTGTTAAGATTTGTCTGTGGCATTTCTTTAAATGAAAATAATTGTTCTCCATAGAATTAAAATATTAGACATTATTTATATAGGCACTATGCAACTGGAGCTTGAATCCATACTTCATTCATAACATAGGGCAATTGTACCCAATCTTTTATTGTTTGTCTATAAAGGGGAAACCAGAACTATATACAAAGACAGACAGACTGTATGGAGGTATAGATCAAGTGACTTCATATACATAAACAAATCCTTCAATATAGTCATGTGTTATTTATTATATACACAAGATGTTTTAGCTACTAGTCTTTATGGAGCCTTAATTTGTTACTTGAATATTGAGATAAACCATATGTGGTGGCCCACACCTGTAATCCCAGTACTTGGGAAGCAGAGGCAGGAGCATTGCTGAAAGATGGAGGCCAGCCTGGGCTACATAGTGAGTTCCAGGCCATTCAAACTACAAAGCAAGACCCTGTCTCAAACAACTAAGAAAGAAAGATAGAAAGAGAGAGAGAGAGAGAAAGAGAGAAAAAAAGAAAGGAGGAAAGAGAGAAAAGAAAATTGAGATGTATCTCAGCTACAACATCGCATCTTACACTGTGATTTAAAATTTTCTATATTGATGTCCTATATTCAATACGTCATAGCCCTCACAATTACTTCAGAGTGGTCCAAAGGAAAGTCTGACTTTTCTACAAATCACTAACAGAAAGTCAAGTTCTGCAAAGAAAAAATGTCCTAAACTTGATAGAGCCAATTATGTCAGCACTGAACACCTACTTCCACCCTAGAAATGGCTGCAGCAGTCAATGCTCTTTGTGCTAATTCATTCAGCAAATCTTATGTAGCTATGTACTGTCACTACTCATGGAGTGGCTTAAAAAAATGCTATACTTTCATTAGTTTACATTCTATCAACTCTAAATAAACAAAAGAATGTAATTTCTGGAAATAAGTGTCATAAACAAATTAATAAAGCAGCAGTGTAAAGAGAAAGAAAATAACTGAGCCTGTTTTCAAAAATGAGAACCAGCAAGGCTTATCCCAAGGGGGAAGCAGGAAACAGAGAACTAGAGGAAGTGATAGATAATAACCTTATGAAAATCCAGGGGGCAAGCACTTGGAGCAGAGGAAATAGCCAACCCACAACCCCCATGTGTGACTTTGCTGCCAGCAAAGCAAGAACAGCAGCAGTGGAACAGGGGCAAGGAAAAGCAGGAATGTGGGGTCGCCATGACTGAGAGGCCAATTCACACAGTGCGTGTGGACCAAGCTGAGGACAGTAGATCTCATTTTCACCAGAACTTTCTGCCAAAAGGAAATTTGATCATAGAAGTAAGAAGGAATATAAAATGACATGTATTTTTAGAAGTACCTTAGTTGTTATGTTTAAAAAAAATCCTTCTGGGCCAGGGATTTAGCTCCACAAATAACAATACCCTGAGTGGTGACTCACCCACCAGCAATCAGTACCATATTCCACAGCACCGGGCATGGTGGCTCACACCTGCAATCCTAGTGTTTGGGAGGCAGAGGCAGAAGGATTGCTGTGAATGCAAGGCTGACCTAAGGGCCAGCCTGAACTACAAAAGCAAGACCCTGCCTCAAAAAAAAAAAAAAATCCTCGGATGACCATTGTGTGGTGAGTAGGGAACTTTTCCCCACAGCTGCTCTTGTCGTTATTTAGTGGACTCAGGAACAAAATGGTCATAGCGGCAAGGATGGAGGCCATAGGCTCAGTGACATAATCAATATGACTTTCATCTTATATCTCCAATCTACCACTCAACACAAATACTGGAGTTCAAACTACCTTTCCTCCTTTTTATGGACACCTACCAGGGCTGACCTGGATATAGCCAAATGCCTGTTATGTCTGCAGCAGAGACCAACTCTGAGCATTCAACATGGCACCCTTCCCCACAGCGATCAGGCTGTGACCTGGTGGCAGGCTTACCATTCTGGACAGCTTTCATCACGAAGGAGGTATTATGTATTTATTCTGTATAGTAATTTTGCTTTCCCTCTACATAACACTTCTGTCAAAACTACCATCTGTCCATTTACAGAGCACCTCATCTACCAACACAGTATTCTGCATAGTTTTACTTCTAACCAAGGAACACACTTCCTAGGCAGAAAACTGCAACAGTGGGCTTGTGTTCATGGAATTCATTTGTCTTCCCAAGTTTCCACCATCCAGAAGTAGTTAGATTAATAGAGTTGCAGAATGATATCTTAAAAATGCAATTGCAGAGACAGCTAGGTGGAAATAACTTGCAGGGCTGGGGCAAGGCCCTACAGCAGGCTGTATACAGTCAGAGTCAGTATTCAGTATATGGTACTATTTCTTCTACACCCAAGATTCATAAATCCAAGAATCAAGAAGGGGAAATGGAAATGGTACCACTTACCAATACAGCCTCTGACCCACTAAATAAATGCCTTTCATGTACCTGGCACGCAGGAGACTGCTGAGAGAGTCTCTTAGTATTATCATGGCCATTTATCCAGGTAAGATAACAAATATTCCAGAACCTTCAGGAATGAAGATATAAGTTACCTCATCCCATAAATAACCAAGACCTTCTCAGCTGCTTGATAAAGCCCAAGAGAATACCAAATAATAGTAAAAGAGGTCACTATAAATAACAACTACAACTGGAAGGCTACTTACAGAAATATCATCCATCTTCATGAGGATTTATCCTATTTTGTTAATATGTTTGTGCATATACATATGTTTTAAACAGATATCTTTTCTCTCTTTCTACCACAGCACTGATGATGATACTGGTACTTAAGTACTAGAAAGTTTTCATTATGATATTTAAGTTAAAGAATATCAAAAGAAAAGTAAGCATTGGCCCAAGAAAAACTTTGCCTTCCAACCAAGGGAGATCATGAGGGTGTTTCTGTTTGTGTGCAGAATAGTGGTCATGTGCTATGTATAATTATAAACTTTCTATTGTATCTGAAGATTAGGTTTGTATAAAGAGATGTATCTGAACATAAAGATGACATTAGTGGTGTTGTGACCACTAATCATGATATGTCCACTTGCCTGGATTAAGAGACACCTGGAAGATTAGTGAAGCACAGCTCTTAGTGTATCTGTAGATAAATGACATGTGGACAAGGGCGGGGGATATTCTGGTTGTGGATGACATCAACCTATAGGCTTATACCTTGGGTAGAAGCAAAGGAGAAGGAAAGAAGAGTGACCATTTCTAGAGAGAACTAGTCAGTCTCTTAGCCTTCCTACTCTGGCTTACATCAGTGACTTTTCAGCCAACACCAGGCCTTTGGCTCTGGACTGTATTTGCACACTCACACCTGCTTGTTCTGTGTTCCACACGAGCTGAGCAATTAGTTACTGGTCCTCTGGCTCTCTGGTACTGAGTTACTGCGGAATTTTATATCTCTGACCCTATAAGCCCATCTATAAATCCCTTTGCATAATTACACATATATGTTGTGCTGATTCTGCTCCCCTAGGAGACCTTAGAGATACAAGGAGAAAGGGCAACAGTAGGGATATCTAGATAAAGGGGGAAGGATGATTTGAACTCCAGTGCTTGTGTAGAGTGGTTGATTTGAGATATAAGATGGAAGTCATGTTGCTAAAGACTTGGCCAGTGAGTGAGAATGACTGAGAGGAATCACTGATCCAGGTGGGACAGGGGACACCTGCCTGAAGACATCACCTGTTTATCTGTGTACCCCAATTGCCTCCTTCTCTCTTGTATAAGGTCAGATCAGCTCGGTGCTCCTATAACATGTCACTGAGCCATCAAATTTCCCTCTCTGGAAGGACAGATCAGATCTCTTCCCCAGATGATCCCATGATTAGGACTCACGTCAACAAGTAAGGACCACACGGGAAAAATTGCCTGGTGACTTGTGTCAAAAATCTTGTATCTCCTGACTATGGTTGCACTTAAGTGCAAGAAGAATTCATTTTATAACCTTAAATGAGTTCCTAGTTGACAATAATTAGCAAGGGTCTGGCATTGAACACCTTTCATGATTTAAGAAAAGGAATTAATGATATAATTAGTTCATTTATTAGCAGGACACACTCAATTGAGATTAATATAAGAGGGAGTTAAGGTTTATATCTGATTGTCCCCCAAAGTTATATGCATTCATAGATAAGTCTGGTTGGAAGGTGACTGGACCACAGGGACAACATGCTAAACATGATGTTAGGAGAAGGGGCCTGATCGGCAGAGACAAGCAAAGGCAGGAATTAGCCTGGCATCCGTATGTTCTTCACCTTTCACTCTCTGCTTCCTGCCACCATGG
This sequence comes from Petromus typicus, assembly GCA_004026965.1. Taxonomy (NCBI): domain Eukaryota; kingdom Metazoa; phylum Chordata; class Mammalia; order Rodentia; family Petromuridae; genus Petromus; species Petromus typicus. Next base: position 19,000 of record PVIR01018067.1, read on the forward strand.
GGTGAGCAGCTCTTCCACCCAGACCTCCCACCATGCTGCAACCATCCAAGCACTGAAACTTCAAAGACACGAGCTAAAATAAACCTCTCTTGTCTTAACTTAATTGCAGGGTCGAGGATTGTGTCCCAGCAATGAAGAGATTGACTAAAACAAAGGGAACAAAACAAACTTGGAGAAAGAAAACCTACATTTCTGAAGGAAGCTGTTCTGTGAAAAATAAAATGGACAAACCAGGTCAGCTTCTGGAATAAATAATGCACAGTAAAAGGCATCATGCTTCTTAACTAGAGGAATAGTAATAAGATTCGTTCTTGCCCTTTTCTGTTCCCAGAGCACTTTGTCAACATTTCACTTGTTATCTTTTTTATTCTGTTCATCTTCTCTCATGAGATGAATTTTCCATGAGAGGAAAAAAGCCCTCTCGGATTTCTGTAAGCAGAGAGAGATGAAGAGCAGTACACACAAGTCTCTCCCAACCCTCTGCACGCACTTCTTTCCTGCCAGAGAAACCACGTCCTCGGCTGACATACTCGAGCAAGTCTGTGGTTTCAGAGAATCTGTCTTCTGTGAGTCTTCCTGGTTATCCATTCCACCTGGCTGCAAATTTTGAATAATCAGAACCTCTCAAGAGCAGAAAAGGCATGAAGCAGTGTTAACCTGATTGGACCTTTGGATTCTCCTCTATTACTGAGGAGAGAAAAGCCACAGGTATTTACCATCCTGGCAACTTCTCTCAGCTGATTTTATCTTTGCCCTCAATTTTAGCCCAAAGAGCAGAGGAAATGGACCACAATTGGATCAACATGGAGGGGAACTGAGATAAAAAATGGTTTAAGGCAGGGAGAATCCTCCCACATGATCTCTGCTGCATTTTTGGAGTAGATCTGTTGTCACGTATGAAAATAGCAGTTCCACCAAAAGACAGAGTACACACTTCACGTTGCTTCCCTTGTTCCCATGATATGTTAGAGAGGCTACTAATATTAATCTGACTGAGAGTACCCCAACTCCTTTGCCAGTCTGCATTTAGCCCTTCAAGTATGGCCTCATGTCTAGGTTTCCTGCAGGAGAGGCCCCAAACCCTATAACTGTAGGGGCCAACCTCACAGCTTACCTTATTCATAATAGTAGAATCAACTTCTGTTCCCCATGGTACATCTGAGCTGCTTGAGGAGATTCAGAGGTTTATGGCAGGGAAAGCAATAAACCAAAGACAGTGCTCCTCACGCATCAAAAAGATAATTTTGACCCATCTAGATGTCTTCCAACTAAAAACTTACATTCCAGTTGGTCTAATAAGACCTTGATCTTCCCCCTTTGTTTGTGAATAATAACACAGTTTTACTGTGAATGCCCCAGATCATAGGGTCCCAACAGACCAGGCTGAACTACTGGTCTCAAAATCCTAGGTAAGGAGACAGGTAGAGGTGAAGGGCAGGAAAATAGGTTTTTAGCTGCATGTTTGGAAGGAGACATAAAGAGGTTCAAGATCAGTCTTTGGGCAGCTAACAGAAACTTGAGGGATTTGAATAAAAGGAGAACAAAGACAAAGGTGGGGAGTGTGCATAGCTGACCGTGTAGGTCCCCTTGGGTGAGCCCAGCTAAACTTGATCAGGCTTAGGGCTTCTGTGAGGTTTCAGAAAAGCCATAGTCACTTTGGGGGCAACTCAGACCCCAGATGGCTTCTGTTTTGGTGCTGGGGCAGCTCAGTCCCTGTCATGGACTAACTGCTTCTCCTTAAAGGGGTTTCATCATGAGGTCCTGTGAGGCTCTGCTTTTCTGGAATCTGAGGCAACTTCAAGTTAAAGACAAAAACTGGAAACTTCTATGCCAGTAACCCTGGAACCGGACACTGTAAAAGCTGGCAAATGGATGTCCCTAAAAATCCTGAAAATTGGGGCTGGGGATTTACCTCAGTGGTTCCAGCTCCTGTCTTGCAAGCGCAAGGGCCCAGGTTTGATCCTCAGTAACCATATACCATACTAGGCATGGAGACTCACCCCCAGCAGCAATCAGTACCACACACCACAGTGCCAGGCATGGTGGCTCATGCCTGTCATCCCAGCACTCAGGAGGCAGAGGCAGGAGGATTGCTGTGATGTGAGTTTGAGGCTGAGCTCAGGGCCAGCCTGAACTTCAAAGCGAGACCCTGTCTCAAAAAAAAAAAAAAAAAAAATCCTGAAAATTACTGTGTCTTAGTTCCTCTAATCTTGATGTCCTCAGTCTCAAGAAGGATAAGGTAGGGGTGGTAAATTTGGAGGTGTAAACCATGTAGTACAGGTACTCCTTGAATAATTAGCACACCTGTACTCAGAGCCAAGCAGGGATCTGACCCACAGTTTTAGGGTCATAAAGGAGACAGATGCAAAATGAAACAGAGATGGCCATTCCTCTTACTACTCAGTTACCTGGCAGGCATCGCAGGCCCAGCCTCTAAGTCCCTGCTACATGAGGACAGATACTCCCTTCAGATGGCTTCTTCTTCTCTCCTTTCTCCCCAGTTCAAATTATATTACTAAAGATTCTAGCGAGGTTATTCTCCCTCATTGTTAGAAGAGCCTGCTCTGATCTCCAAAGGCATTTTAAGGTTTCACTCTTCAGTGAGTTTTTTTTTTCCTTCTCCTTTATGGTGGAAGTTAGGGAGACTGTTGCCTACACTTGTGCACATACAAGAAAGCCTTTGATTAAGCCAGCTTTCATATCACCGGCTGTAACAGGCCAGGAAAAAGATGTCTGCCTCATGGATGCAGTTCTGCAGCTGAAGCCAGTACTGTAGTGTGAGCAGAGCTCCCTTCTCTGGACTAGTTCTTAGATCAGAGGAAAATATGGGAGGTAGAACTCACAGGGGAGCATATCCAAAAGTTCATAAATTTTCACTGTAATCATTCTCACACTGAATCCCTGCTTAGGAACACATCTACACATATTCCCATGTTCCCACACTCCTTATCCACTTGAGAGTTAGATAGCCAATCAGCATGAAGTTTGCAGGTTCTCTAAAAGGAGACAGGCTTCTAAAAGCTGGTTACAAAAAAAAACCAAACAAAACATCTCTTTGTGATACAAAATCACTTTAATTCCTAGGTGCTGGCAGGTGATATATGTTTACTTTTGAAGAGATATCCCACAGGACAAGCTAAGCAAACTCTAACTGGTTTCATTCTGCTATTATCACTAGCAATAGAAGAAAAGGCACAGACCATATCTGAATCCTGACTATGCTGAAATGAGATGTGGGGCATTTTTTCAGGGAAAGAGTGAGATGGAAGAGGCTGGTATAGAGGTTGATCCATGGAATAAGTGAAGTACCTTAAGTTATCTCTCAGTCAACAAATGTTTGTCTATAGGAATACATCATCTCTATGCACTAATGGGCCCTTGTGAAAGGGACAGGAGGATGGGGTCCAATCTCCATTGGTGTTTACATTTCAGGGATGAGTCTGAGGTTTCTGATGAAGATATTTCCAAAGGTTGTAAATTCCCAAGGAGCTGGGAGATGATTTACTCCACAAAGGTACAAAGAAAATATTTAGAATTGCACATTTTCTAACGCGATTATTCTGGGAGAAGAGATCAGAGACCAGTGAGTGAAGAGTGAGGAGAAACCTTGTCTAATGTTAGTCAACCCCAGGCCAGTGAGGACACTATTATTATTCCCTGTTGTCCTTGGATGAGTTCTCGTGTTACTAGCATGAATGTTTTCCTTTCAGAGTTCTAAAATCTTTTCCCCACTTAAGTTTTGATGATTCTTATATTTTCAGGTATACATTTAAGTTAATATATGCCATTATCCACAGAACTGTCATTGAATCCTTTGGTCTAAGAATTGGTATCATGGGTTTTGTCTTTCCTGAAAGGGCCACACAGTGTTCAGCCGAAACATAGTTCTGATAAACAACTAATTTTCCTTGCAGATTATAGCATAGAAATACCTTCCCCACACTCCCAACCTTAGCTCATTGTCTTAATCTAATTTCAAGACTGATTTTAGATGTGAGTTTTCCTAATTCAGATGTTAGCTTTCTTTTAATGCCTTAGGATTACATGACCTTCACAGCCTCCTACACGGAGAGGGAACTTCCTGAAAACCTGAACTTAGAGACAACCAGAAAGGAAAAGAGGAGGCTGGCCAAGAGGGGCGATACAGTCAAACCACTCACCTGTAGTACTTTCACCTCCCTCAGTCTTGCTCCCCTGAGTTTAATCTCCATTGACTCCTAGACCTCTCTTACTAAGCCTGAGTACGGCTGAGGACAGTTTGGTGAGGGTGTGGCCATGTATGGGGGTGGAGGTGGGGCCTGAGATGGCAGTTGTAGCAGGACACCCCTGCCCAGTACTAGCAGGCTATAAGTGGGACATGGCTCCTCATAATTTGACTGTATTAAATTAGGGTTTTGACTAAAACTTTACATGACTCGAATGGGCATGTCAGATAGAAGTGCTGGGCAAGGGTAGCTCCTCTGCCAGTGGCTGTTACTAGATTTAAGTCCCAGTCAGTGAAGTAGCAAAGCCCTGCTGGATTAACTTCCATCCAAGGTCAGCTTGACTCTAGATTCTCTTCAGTAAGATGATGCAGTCCCTCCCTTTTACAGTCCTGTCTGCAATACCAGCTGTGAGCAGGTGTCCCACAGCATACCCTCTCCCTCTTCCTTTGCTTCTTATGAATAAATATTGGATGTCTTGCTGCTCAAAGAAGCTTAAACAAGCCCAAAACCAGCCATCTCTTCAAGTCTCTGTGTCTGTGTCTTTTGTGATCTCTCTCTCTCTCTCTTTCTCTCTCTGTCTCTCTCTCTACCTCTCTCTGTCTCTATCTCTCTCTCTGTCTCTCTCTCAATCTCTATCTCTCTCTGTGTGTCTCTCTGTCTCCCCTATCTCTCTGTCTCTATCTCTCTCTCTCCCTCTCATACATGCACACACACACACACACACACACACACACACACACACACACACACACATCATACTGCTTCATGGGAAATTGAAACTGACAGCCATGGTCTTCAATAAAGAATGTGAAGGGACATGATAGCCTTTCAAATTTTAATGAAAGTATGAATGATCTTGATATTCCATTGGAGGAGCTTCAATGAGTTATAAACAAGAAGGAAACTTTTAAAATTCAGAGCACTGTTATGCCATTTTTAGACACTGGTTTAACTAAAAATAACTAGTAAAAACTTAAGTGTTAGACTTTGGAAATTCATCATTGACCCAAAAATTGAAATGTATCAAAATTGAAAAGACTGGCAAGGGAACACTCTTAAAATACATCATGAAGAAGCTATTTCTTTTTAGGCCCCATATGAACTGGAAAATTTTCACTGTATTATTTAAGGGGATTGTATTTTTCCCTTCAAACTCCAGAAAAGGACAAAGGAAAAATATATTAATTGGGTATCCTCAAGGTTTGAGTTCATTCTGTTTTTGAACATCTATCTCGGGACAGGCACCACACTGAGGAATAAACATCCAGGACTAAACATTGTTCCTGCATAAACTCTAACACAGAGATTACAAAGAAGCCTCACTTAGCTACAAGAAAAGACAGAAAGGTATTAAAAGGAACAGAGGTGAAAGTCAAATACCAAAGGGCTCAAAGGATTTAGAGATATTGAGAGTAAGAAAACATGGCCTTTGAGTTTCCCCAGGGTCTTCTCCACAGGACATGTACACAGACACCTCCTCCCACCCCCAGACATCCAAAGTGGCTGAGGCCATATCAAGACACCTCCAAAAACACAGAGTCCACAGCTAACTTGAGCAGGAAAGACACTCACAGAGATAACCGTCTCAGGGCCACAGAGGAGGAGTCTCCATCCCAAATTGTGAAGGTCACGAGATCCATTGTTAAATTAGAGATGACAGTAACAATATGTGGCTTCCCACACTCTTCTTTTATCATACTTCACTTTTTAAGCAATTTTCCAAAAGTTTTCACACGGAAAATTTAGTTTTCAAAAGTTTCAGAATACAGTACTTGGAATTCAATGGAGTCATAAAGAACTGATTACAGTGCTCTAGATAATGAGATTAAAAATCACATATCTGCCTATAGGTCAAATATGCCTAAAGCTAGTTTTATATATAGTAAACTAAAAATGGTGTAGACATTAGTCTATTGTTTCATTTTATTTTGCTTTAATAAATTGAGTTTATCGGTACATTTTAGGAATACATTATGATCACATTCCTCATTAAGAATTTGTACCTGTATGTGACATATCTTGATTCTTGTTTTTCCATTCTCCTGCCGTCCTATCATCCCCCCACTTCCCTATATTTGTGTAGACATTATTAAAGATTTTTAAAGTGAAACTTTAAAACAAAAGTGAGAAAAAGAACATAATTGACAGAGAAGACCATATGAGGCCAGAAAAGCCTAAAATCTTTACTACAATACCCCAGCCCCAAGAGAAAATGTTTGGCAACTCTAGCCCAGACAGTGCATACTTAAGATTTGATAGCAGAAAGATTCCCAGCAATTTGGTGTTTACATATTAGGCTTCAGACATTGAAATCAAGTAGTTCTAAATACTCACCATTTCATTTTGACAGTTCTAACTGAACATGTTTGCAGTGGTACAAGGCACTCACTGAGACAGAGAAAAAGAAGCCTAAGAATGTACAATGCAGGCAAGATCTCAAGACCAGTTTTATACTCACCTCTAGATGAGAATAGTATATGGACTCTGCCAGGCTTTTTTTAAACATACATATATGCTTATGTTTGTACATGTATTTGTATATGTATGCAGAAAGACAGAGAGACTGAATTTCAGCGCTGTTTATAGGGACACGATGCACAAGAGTTGCCACTTCACACTTATATCTCCAGGAACAAACACTGGAAAACCACATTCAGCACAGGCAACAACGGAGAGAGCAGGAAAAGTCAAAGAACCAGAAAGAGTGGCCTCAGTGAGGTGGAGCAAGCAACAGGACTCTTGAGCAAAATTCTAGGATGTATGAGAAGGATCATCATCCTATACTGAGAAAATGAGAGTAAAAGGCAGCAAATATTAAGGGGGAAAAGAGCTGAGAACTGTCTGCAAATAGCTAGAGACAAAGTGAGATTATAAAAAGTCAAGGGACCCTGTGTGGAGGAAGTCAGACTAAAAGCTTCAGGAATCTTGGTAGCATTTTGAATTAACACCTGCTTTCCATCCTAATACCACTTACAATAGCTGTCAATAGTGAGGCCCAACATGCACTAAGGCTAGATATCAGCTCCCATAATTCTCGCAATAATCTGCAAGGTGTAAAACATGAAATATTAACAGCAAAATCCTGGTATTCAGAAGGGGAAGTAACTGCTGATCTCACTGCCTCCTAAGTGAACACTCTTTGCCATTCTGCTATAATATCTCCTTGTGCAAAGAGGACTTGGTGGCATATGGCAAAAATAAATTACAGATAGCCAGCCCTATGAGGAAAAAATTTTTAGCCATGGTTTCCAGGCCTTTTATTCAAGGTATAGTGAATGCTTGGAAAAGGGGTTTGTGATAAGCACTCACTCTAAAAGGCGGGGCTCCAAGCCAAGAGGAAATGAAATTGCATTCCCAACCAAATCATACAAAAAATTAATAAATTTCTTATCACAAAATTAGATACTTTCAAGGCAAATGGAAAAAGACAGGACACAATACAGGTGAGGAATTAGGTATTCCAGCGTCAGTCCTCACTGCCATCTCTGCCTCGGGCCCTCATTTGTCTTCTCTGCTTTATTTTCTGACACCTAAGGAAAAGGAATATTTCACAAAGCATATAAAATGCAATGAATCAGTCAAGCCTTTAGACAAATACTTCAGCAGCAGAATGTTTATAGTGGGTGTTTTGATGTTTCTAAATTACCATATGTTTTTATTGTAAACAGGGACTGCTTCCATTGTTGAACAGCGATGGTGCATTGTGTTGACTGTTTCTGACACTATACTGAGTCTGAAACTTAAGGGAAAAAAGTAACCTCTACAATATTCCCAACCTTGACTGTCTCTTTTCAGAGATAGAGATCGATGGCATTTGACCACCCACTGTCACTGTACCACCTTTCTCAAGTGCATTCTAGGCACCACTGCACAAAATCAAAAAGGTAAATTATGTAATTTATTTCTACCTATGCATCTCAGTTAATGAAGTAAAAAAAAAAAAACCTTCCCCATGTTACTAAACAGCTAAGAAAAGTATTACTAGAATCATAAATGCACATCACCTAACACTCTCAGTTTTTGTCTCGAACTATAAAGCTTTTTACTTTAAAAGCTTGAAAACAATCCTTCACGCAGCAGAATCCTGGCTGAGGCTGTGTGGAATGATGCGGCAAAGGCTGTAATGAACGACTCTGACATCCCACCACCGTGTCTGCCTGACAGAGCAATGTATACAAACCCGTTCCTGCCTTTTATTGGGCTGCACCAAGTGTACAATTCTCCGGTGAGCCCGAGAGTCAGGAACTGTCAATTACAAAGAAATGGTTGGCAGACTGAAGGAATATTTGTGTATAATTATCACAGCATCTACCAGCAGCAAAGACTCCGGAATGGTGAACACAAATGTTAGTGTCCTTTCTCTGCATAAAACACCCATTTTTACACTGCGTGATATCACAGCCTAACAGCGGTGATGAGGCAGGATGCAGGCGATTTATTTTGCCAGCCACATGTGACCCAATATGTTACTCATCACTGAGCAACAACTGCTTTGCCAAAAGCATTGTTTTCAAAAATTTAAGAGAGTCTTAGCTTTCCTTTGGCCACCAGAGAACTCCTTGCTCCTTCACTTTATAGTGAAGTGGGGTGGTAGTTAAGGTATGTGTTTAAACAATGACCACCTCCCAAGGTACAAATTTTGCTGGAGACCATTTTCCTCATATATAAAAATGGAAAAGCTGACAAACATCCAAATTCAGACATTTTATAATGTTGTTACACCCATATTTACTCTGATGTTCCTATTGTCAAACCCATAATAATTTTACTCATTGAACTTGCGGTTCAGAAGAGCAAGCCAATGGGATAATAAAGTATGAATGAGTATGTACAATATGCAGGTTTCCAGTCTTTGCCATGCCATTTGCACATGGCACTAATAATGTCTCATAGTCAAGGAATTCTTGGAGTCCCACAATGTGTTTCAAAGCAGTGAAGACAAGGTAAACACATTATATCTATTGCCTAGTGAAAAAAAGCATCAACAGCCCCAAAACATCTTACTTTCAATACAAACCAGAATTTTCTATAAAAGCAAAAAGAAGACAGTGATTTTCTAAGTAACAAACAACTAAGGAACTCTGTTGCATACATTTGTATTACTGTCACTTCCGTCTATTCACTGAATACCTAAGCTGAAGATGCTGAGGTAGAAAGAAGAGATAGGATAATCTACAGGTCCTTTTCCCTTATGGCCTTCTATTGTTGGTGTCAAGGTTGTTGAAGAAACAGGTTTCAGCTCAAGCTGAGAGGGTGAGGTGCAGAATCACCACTCAGACTCTGGTGAAGGTTTCAAAGAAGGCTTCTGCTTAATTATTGTAAACACTGGCTTTATATAGAGATAGTATAGAGGAGGGGATAGAGGCATGCTATAAAGTTGGCCATTTACTGATTGATGTGTTGACATCTTATGAAGAGTTGACTGTACATCTCACTGTTGGTCTTGTGATCTGTTTTTGCATAGGGCCTGTTTGCTGGGTACTGTCTGTTTTGGCCAGGGGCTGCAGAGTCATGACATTAAGCAAGGACAGGATTGGTTTCGCTTAGCATATAAGCCTGGTTTCTACACAGGGAGGTGGGTGTTCTCGTTTCTCAGTGACATATGTGCAGCTTACCTGACTAAGCCAAGCATGGACCTCTCCTCCATTCTTCCTTATACATCAAAAATGCATATGCAGTACGGATTCAGATGTGCTTACCATAGAATGTAGTAAGCAGTGGGAAATATTTTCACTGTCAGAATAAAAACAATATACATATGCCCACCAAACTACAAAATAGAAACTATAAATTTTGTCATTTTACTTATAGATTAAGCACCTTATATTTGCATTTTAAGGTGGCATTTCACAATATGAATATGAATGACAAAATTTATGCTAATAATTTAAATGTTTTCATTTTCTTAGAAATTAACAGGGCAAGTCCAAATCAAAATGTCTTACTTTACACAGATATGACTTTATAAAAGAAAAATCTTTCTATTTTAGTGCCTAAAATTGACTTGTAAGAGGCACATTTTTCTTCTTTGAACAAAATACCCCATATTTTCAATTTTTCCCTGAAACTCTAAAATTAGGTAGTTAACCCTGGCCCTTTAAATATTTTACATACAATTTCATGAAGTTTTCAGGTCTTCCCAAGGTGTGAAAAAATTAAGAAAATATACCTGTACAGAGGTGTACAAGATAGCAAAGCATTGCTCATAGCAGAATTCTTAGGCAGAGAGCAATTATCAGAAAGCCAAAATGCAAAGTTTGTTACTGAGTTAATTCCTTTCTCCAGGTCTTTTATTCACCTCTACCTGCCATCTGTTGAAGTTCCCTGTAACTGATGACAGCCCTTACTCTTTCATAAAATAAAGATTTTATAATAGTAGACCTGAGAAAATGAACTTAAAGATTCATATACTAATAAACTGAGATTATTATTTATCCAGAGCTCTCAAAACAATAACTGCCCATACTTCACTGTTCTATGTTGTTTTTAATGAATATATACCCAGAAAACATTGTGTATCTAGTTGAATACATGAAGTAAATTCCATTAAAGTGTCTACTTGCCTTCTAACCCTTATCTAAAATTAATCTGTAATAGAATTTAAAGCCTTTAAATTTTTCTGTTCTCAGACTGTGAAGTTCTCATCATCCATCACGTTTCCAGGAAATCACTCAAAGAGAATGGAACTCGAGGTAGAATCTGGGAAGAAGCACCCAAAGCAGACATGGTGTCACAGTCTTTTCTTGGGCTCCGTTAATTTTTAAATTGCAGAGGATAAGTAGAAAAATTATTTGACTCTCGATCTCCTCAAGATCTGCCACACTTAAACTCACTTTCCTGCCATGTTAACAATGCTGTCCTTTTACTATATGAAAGATATAATTTGACTTGGGGAATTAAGATGAGAAGACCTGGATTTTTATATATATATATACTTGGGATCAATCTCAGGACTTTGTGCTTATGAGGCAGGCACAGTATCATTAAGCTACAACCCCAGGCCTTTAATACAATTTATGACACTAATTTTTATGTTTTGGATGTATCCAAACATTTCCACATGGGAAACTTACTCTGCAGTGCAACAGTGTTAAGTAGAAGTGGAAAGAGGAGATTAGGTTCTAAATGGCTCGGACTCCTGCTCACTGCAGCCCGCTCTTGTCCTTTGTCTCTGCCATGGGATGATACCACATGAAGACACTTGCTAGGATCTGATGTGATACAGTCTCTGGTCCCCAGGACTGTGACCAGTGCATTTCTGTTTATTGTAAGTTATCCAATCTCAGTTGTTCTGATACAACAGCAAAACAGGGACAACAGGACAGTGGCACTAGGGAAGCTCATGGTGGCTTTTTCCATGAGAGCCACCATGTAAAATCCCCTGAAGATGCAACTGCACGTAACATGCTATTTCACAAGCTGTGGTTTTCCAACTACTATTCAGCTTGCTTTAGTCAAATTTAAAATATTCTCCAACACTGCACATAGCCCTAATACACAGGTTGATTTGTGTAGGCTAGAGCACACTACACACAAGTAATTTAATATTTCAAATGAACACAAGAAGGAGATTGTATGAGCTTAATATTACATGCTTGAATAGGTGAAATTTGAAAGTATTTAAAATTTATTTCATTGGAATTGAAGTCTACCAGTCAGGAGTATTTCCTTAGAGATGTTCAGATGGGTTTCTGGTAGGTTTTGTATTCAGATACTCCACCAAGTTCTAAGATCAAAGAAAGAATAATTTTTAAAAAGGTCATAAGTCTTTGAAATCCTAAAAAAAATAAAACTATTCATCCAGGACTTCTAAGCTCTGCAGGAGTTTCCTGCTTCCTATGGCACACCCCAAGTCAAAACCAAGTGGCTTGATTTCAAATACACACTCAGTTCAATGTAGAACAGAATGATGCAAAACTACAGTAAGTTTCACTTTTTTGAAGCCAAATTTTATGTATTGGGGTTAAATAATATCATATCATATAATTCAACAATGATATTAGTATATCAAAAGTTTGTTATATTAAAAGATTAGGAATTCTGTAGACTTTACAATCACTTCATTATAACTCAGTAGGCTGCCCCCAAATTTTCCCAATCTCCATTTGAGTATTTAAAATACAAGGTCCTTAATCCTGCTCCAGACCTACTAGATATCATTCTCTAGACACGAGACCAGGAATTTCCAGATTAAAAGCACTCTCATGTTCCTGAAGTCATGCCACTTTGGAAACCACCAAGTTCAGAACTGTGGATGGAGAATGTGTAGGTGACGTACACAAAGTACGTCATGGCTTTCCCGCTCTTTTCACTCTCATTCTTTGCTTGTTCCGATTGAAAATCAATCAGAATCATCTCTTTGGGAACTGGTGAGTTTGATGCCTCTGACATTTCTCATGTAGGGAAGTGGAATGGGTATGTTCAAGGACTTCCAAAAGGATTTAAGCGGCCACTCAAAGTCATGTGGCTGCGGTTTGTGCCAAATTTCCTAGAAGCCTACCTACACCTGTCTGTTATCAACAATTCTCGTAGTTGTGCTCTCATTTAATCTGTACAGAAAGGGTACTGTTACTTCTAGATTCCAGGTGGACTGGAAAAGATTAAAAATTTTAAGCACTAAATCTAAGAATCAAAACTAACATCACATTCAATGTCCCTTGAAGGTGAAAAGACAATAATGCATGCCTAATAATATCATCAACAACAACACAGGAGGATTCTTGGAAGATGGCAGAATGGTAAAAGCTGGAGACCACTACCTCCATAAAAACTGTTCTTAAACCTGAAAACAGCAGTTGTGGGGAAGGAAAGGAAGGTCAGCAAAGAAGCCTAGATCAAAGAGATGAGAAGTAAATACCGACTAAAGCCAAAGAAAGAAGAGTGACCTCCAGAGCGATCTGTCCCTTCTACCCTCTCCCCAAAGGAGGGAGGGGCAGTTCACCCTGCCGGACCTCGCAGGCACCACAGCACAGGAACCCAGCAACTGTAGACACCACACAGCCGGCCTCCGACACACAGGTTCAAGGTGAGGAGCAGAACTGCATGCCAGACCTCCTGCAGCTGCGGTAAAGGGCCAAACACTCCCAGATCTGGACTCAGGGGAGAGGACAAAGGACCCGGTTGAGGAAGCCCCACCCACCGCCTGCAGTGACCGAGGATCTGCACTGCCAGGAGAAGAGTTCTCCGAGCCCCTGCGGGATCAACCAAGATCATCTCCACCATAGCGAACTGGTGACCCCAAGTCTCTAGCTCTGGGGCGCTCCAACTCTGGACAACAACTGAGACCCCCCCACTCCCACCATACTGAAGGGGGAAGGCCCCTGCTCTGAGAACCCCCGAACCCCAACTTTGGTGAGTCTCTGGGTCCAGTGCCACCTACAGGACACTGGGCTCACATCAGGGGAAAACATACAACCTCACAGCTTTTTTTCCCTGTGGCCTATAAACTTCAAACTGTGTGTCTTAGCCCATAGAGGAATCAACGGTTCCTCACCTCCAGCTGGCTATTAGTGGACTCAATCTTACTCCATTCTGTTTTTACCTCTATTTGTTTTATTTAGTTCTGTGTTTTTGTTATTCTTGTTGCTGCTCTTCTTTTTCTTCCTTCCCTTTTCCTCTCCTTTTTTTCCTTCATCTCTCCCTTTTTTCTACTCTGTGCCCACTCTACTAGTCTTCATTTCTCTATTTTATTGCATCCTTCAATCTTATTACTAATCTCTCCTTCCTCTATCTCTCTGCCACCTAACTCCTTGGTAACCCTTTCTCTTCCAAAAGGTGATGCTTGAATGGTGTTAACATATCTGTGGTTAATTTTAAGTCTGGGCATTTGATCATAGTTCTGGCTTATGAGGTTGGAGAGGTCAGAGCAACAACTACCAGTTTACCATTTCTTGGGTAATGTTTGATACTGTTAATGCTTAGTGCTTTTCTTGGATTGTGTTTGAAACTGTTAAGGCTCAGTGCTAATCTTAAGGAACCTAAATATTAGGAAGAAATAAATTTGCAATAAACATCACGAGAGAATAGGACAACTATAAAGCCAAATACAACAAAAGAGACAAAAGCTCAGAAATGAGGGAACAGTCAAAATCTCAGATGCAGAGATCCTCACCCCAAGGTAATATGAGGGGAAGGGAAATGGAGAAATCTGAAACTCAATCACCAGGACTCTCTGAGGTGGTAACTAGAGAAGACCTAATACAATGGAAATCAAAACTGATTTCTGAGATGAAAACAGAGATACTGGATATACTTAATGGCATGATTAATAAGGCTAAAGAGGAAATCAAGGATTTAATAGAACTGGAGATAGCAAAAGCAATGGAACCTCTTAAGCAGCTACAAATAGAAACCCAGGCAATCAAAAAAGAAAATGAAAGTTTACACAGTAGAATAAGCACTGTAGAAGCCTGAATCTCAGATCTAGAGGACATGATTGCAGCCTATGAACAAGAAAGGCATAATCTATGGAAAAAGACAAAAGACCATGAGAAATCTATTCAACAGCTCCTAGATGATTCAAAAAAGAATAACATAAGGTTGATTGGAATTGCTGAGGAAGCAGGAGATGATACAAAAGACATTAAAAATGTGTTCACAGAAATAATAGCAGAGAACTTCACAGACAAAGAAAGAAAATGAGGCATCCAGATACATGAAGCATACAGAACTCCACAGAGCCAAAATATACAAAAACCCACACCTAGGCATATAATTA
>PVIR01018068.1:0-33773 GCA_004026965.1 Petromus typicus
AGAGTTTGCTGGAGCAAGTGTAGAAACCCGGGGAGGGACAGGCTCTGGGTGCCTCAGAAACACAAAGAAGCCTGCCTGGCTGAGGTGTGATAAGAGATAAGAAAAGTGAGACAGGGCCGGGGATTTAGCTCAGTGGTTCCGGTGCCTGTCTTGCAAGTGCAAGGACTCAGGTTCGATCCCCGGTAACCACGTACAATACTGGGTGTGAAGACTCACGCCCAGCAGCAATTAGTACCACATACCACAGTGCCGGGCGTGGTGGCTCACGCCTGTAATCCCAGCACTCGGGAGGCAGAGGCAGGAGGATTGCTGTGATGTGAGTTTGAGGCTGAGCTCACGGCCAGCCTGAACCACAAAGTGAGACCCTGTCTCAAAAAAAAAAAAGTGGGACAAAAGCAGTCGAAGATTAGTAAAGATAAGCACAGGCCAGACCCTGTGTGGACTTGCTGGCCACCACAGTGAGGAATTAGATGCTTTCCACGCTTGACAGAGGCACTGGAGGAAGAGTAAGAAGGAGGCACCGACCTGAGTCCATCCTGCCCGTTATCACCACACGCTGGGACCTCCAGCCGGAGCAGGTCCTCAGAGGCACAGCGCACCCCTCGAGTGTGGGGTGCCTCCTTTGAGTCTGGATCCCTGCTGGGAAAAGACATACTCAGAGGAAAGATCAATTTTTGGAAACACTAAACCACGTGACAAGCAACTGCCCCCCCCCCCAGGTGAAAGTATTTTAACCCACAAATCCTGTCCATGCCAAAAAGAAAACCAAAAGATGTGGGATTTTCCCATCGAGATACGCACAGGTTGAATTAGGCTCTAGGACTCCTGGTTCTGCACAGCCATCTTTGCCTGACACTAACAAGGAAGCTTTAGATGATGATGGGGACAACATGACGGGAACCGGCACTGTGTCCAGCAGACAAATACAATGGAAAGTAAACAGCCTGGCTCAGGAAGCCTGAGGTTTTCCCCCAGCACAGCCACACCTCGGTGCTTACGAGCCGTCTGCTCACTAACCTGGCAACTGGCACTGAGCAGCATCTCGAGCCTGGACTGAAAGGGACACAGGCTTTGGCCCCGACTGCGCAAAACACAAAGGTGTGAGGTTACGTTTTCCTGCTTAGCTGCACATGGGCACGTGACCTTCGACAGACTCAAGCCTCCCTATTTATGCCTTTTTTCTTCCTTTTCCATTTCTGTGTCATCAACTGAGAACCGGCTCATTCAAATAACATGAATGAGGGATGAATGTCTTAGGGAGAGAACACGTCCCACTGAAAGCACCTCAGCTCTGGCTGCCAGTTACAGAATGGTCACAGCGTCGTCTAGTCTCTGATTAGCCCAGAGAAGCTAGAGGTCGAGATTTACATGTGAAACTTCCTGATTGTTAAATGTCTGCAAGTGATTCGATAAAAATGTCACTGAGTGGTCAAGCAAGTTGTGTCTGTGGTGTCCTGTAGCCTAGGGGCCACACATGTATGAAGTGCATTCACTGTTTATTTCCCAACACTATTATCAACATTCCTGACGTATAGAAAAGTTGAAACTATTCTAGCACATGCACCTCCGCATACCTATCACCTAGATCCCACTCACATTCTCATATGACCGTTCGATGACTTGTTTTAGTTGAATTTTAACCATATGGGAATTTGAAGGGGGAGGAAAGTGCCCGGGAAAGGAGAAAGCCCTGTAAGAGGTACGACTAACCCACCGGTAGTGTATTACCCATTTCTATTTGTCCACAATTTAAAACTTGCCCCTGGGCACGAGGGACTTTGAAGCCCTGTCAAGCAGGGTACACCAAGAGAATCCAGCCTGCTTCACCAAGGGGGACTCTCGGGGGGGGCCCTCAAGACTGGAGGGTTTAGGTGAGGGGAGCGCAGTTCTCCATGTCCCTGGTCACGCTCGGCACCTGCTGCCCCAGAACAGAGATCTTGGGCCAAGCAGAGCCCTGGGCCTTGCGTTGCCTGCACTGCCCGCAGAGCAGTCGGGAAGGGAAGGTGCAGACGGCAAAGCGGTGGTTAGAGGTGTCACCAGCCTGAGCGTGTGTCATTAGGGCCTCTTCGCACAAGGGATGCTCATTCTGTCAAGGGAAGTCGAAAGTCTAGGCTGTGAAAACTGATGATTTTAATTAGGTCCCCCGAGACGCGCTGCGGAAAACTGTCAGGGTTGGAAATAGCTTTCTCAGGATTCCTACATGTGCACCGGGAGGAATGAAGTCCTCACAGGGACTCTCATGGTCGGCCTGCCTGAGAGACTGATCCAAGCCCGAGCTTGCCCTTTGTGGCAACTGAGGAGCACTGGAGGGACAGACGGGGTGGGAAACGAAGCATCTTCCCCACTACCGCTCCCACCGCTTTCTGCTGTGCTTAAAGAAAATTGCATTCCCCATCCACAAGCAGCGTATCATTAAGGGATGGTGATCACCATGGTAACCAAGGATAGTCTGCTTCAAGCAAATGGAAAAAAGAAAGAAAAGCATCAGGCTACAGCTTGCTATATCAGCACTCACAAAAAATGCCAAGGCTTTTAAGCAATGTGGGAAGGGATCTATTTTCTGAATTGACAGCTGGACCAGATTTTAGAATCGTTACATGGTAACAATGGAAGAAAACTTACAAGATGACGTAGGGCTGTGACTAGACACCTGCAAGGTCAGCAGATTGGCTAGCAATCAAGCTGGCGACTCTTAGTGGAGGGATGGGGCCCAAGTCAGGGACGAGGACAAGGACCCAGCCGAGGGGCCCAGCAGCAGCCTCGGCGCTGTGGCCGACGGTAGCAACAGGCAAGGTCAGCTCTCTGAGGTCAGACCTTCTGATTTGTCCAAGAGGCCGGGAATGCAGATTTTTGGGGTGAAGTATTCACACTTTGATTACAAATGACAGCTAATTTCAAACAGGTCAAATAAAACACAACCATGAACTCCATTTACATTTGATTTAATACATGCAGCTACTCTTTCTTCAACCCTGAGGATATCAAGGTCCAGAAAAGCTGTCTGTGCAAATCACACAGTCAGGCCTCCAGGGCTGAGCTCCCCACTTCCAGGGGCTGTGGTGAGGCGGGGGGGACTCAGTGCCACTTTCATTGGCACATAATGCTTAAATTAGGCTAAAAATTTAAAAATCACAAAAACACTTTCAAGAATCGAGCATGGTGGCACCCACCTGCATCCTTGCACTTAGGAGCCTTACACAGAGGATCTGAGTTCACGAAAGCTGTTCCCCAAGAGCGGGGATACTTGTGTGTTTATCCCACAGAGAGCACATGAACTCAAGGGTCAGCAGCACAGGACCATGCAGGGCCAGAAGCCCGCGCTGCGGCCAGCCCGGTGCCTCAGGAGTCCTCAGACGGCTGGCCAGTTTCCCTCGCCTTGTAAAGGGCGATGGTGGTACCCGTGGAGTCCTGAGCAGCGCATCGCCTTTACAGAGCACAATCGCCCTGCATGAGGGCCGGCCCTGTGTGCTGTTGGCTTTCACTGACAGGAGGATGGCAAAGCTCCATAGACCTCTGATGCCAGCCACTTCTGCTCGGTGAGGACTGATTATGCACGACAGAGTGGGGGGCTCGTGGCCATTATGCTAAGGTCGTCTACCCTGGCACATGGCCAGCACACTCCCAAAGCCACGAGAGTCCCTGTTTACTGCTACATGATCACGGGCCACAGCACACACATATGCGTGTCACTGTCACCTTTATACACTGCAGGGACAGTCTACACTTAGCTTCCTTTCTCCTGAAGTGACGTCTGCACCCAGCATGTTTCTCTGTTAAAATGGGCTCCTTCTGGGCTGGGGATTTAGCTCAGAGGTTCCAGCGCCTGCCTTGCAAGTGCAAGGACCCAGGTTCAATCCCCAGTAACCACATACAACAATGCTGGGGGCGTGGAAACTCACGCCCAGCAGCAATCAGTACTACATACCACAGTGCAGGGCATGGTGGCTCATGCCTGTAATCCCAGCACTCAGCAGGCAGAGGCAGGGGGATTGCTGTGAGTTCAAGGCTGAGCTCAGGGCCAGCCTGAACTACAAATGTGAGACCCTGTCTCAAAAGAAAAAAATTTCTTTCTTTCCCATAGCCCAAATTCCCAAGAACCACATCAGGCAACAAGAGACTGTGCTATAAAAGACAAGGTACCATGATACGTTGTTCATTCTTTTTACATTTATTTTCTTTCTTTTGATATGTTTTTGTTTTTTAATTGAGGCAGTAAAAAAATCCACACAATCAGGTTGGACATAAGGCTCAGTACAAAAAGATCTACACAATTTAAAGTGTATGACGTTCCACTCCCTTCCATGCCTGGTCTCTCATGGCCCACCCAGTTCCCTCCTCACTAACGGTGAAGGTCCTCTGAATGCTTCCGAAGCTAGTCAATATACATTTTCATACCGTTGTTGTTTGCATGACAACATGCTATACACTGTTCTGAACCTTACATTTCTCATTCAAAGTACTTTGGAGATGGGGCCATATTATTACATGCAGATTAATCTCCTTTTAAATGTAAAACATGCTGCAATTCCATTGTATATACAACAGTAATTTATAGAAGTAGGTCTTTATTGATAGACAATCGTTTGTAATCTTTTTGAAATTTTGACAATACAGCGTATTTTATATGTGTGGGTAAGCCACATCTATTGTCTAATTCTAAAAGCATTAATTCTAAATTACTAGGTAAAAGGTTTGGAATTTTTTATTTTTTATTTTCTTTTTGAGACAAGTTCTCGCTTTGTAGTTCAGGCTGGCCTTGAGCTCAGCCTTGAAATCTCAGCAATCTTCCTGCCTCTGCCCCCCAAGTGCAAGAATTATAGGCACGAGCCACCAACCTTCCCCCAACGCCTCATGCCCTCAGATGCAGGGCATTTAGGCAGTGATTGCATCATGGAGGCGGCAGGATCAGTGCACGAGGGGTTTGCTGGGAGGGGAACCCCAGTAGGAGGAGCGAGTCACTGGCGCGGTAGCCGGAAGGCTGTCTGTCTCTCCCTTCCTCCTCCCTTGACCTTTCTCTTTCCGGCCACCATGCCTTGAGCTATTCTCCTGTGCCAGGATGTCTGCTTTGGAGCCAACTGATACAACAGACTGAAATCTATAGTCTCTGAACCAAAATAAACCTCTCCTCCTTTAAGCTGTTGGTGTCAGGTACTGCATCTCAGTAATTAGAGGAAAGTGAATACGACAAGCCCCTATAGAGATGATTGGCTTTACCCTTTTTAAAAATATGGCGAATGATATTATTAGATTTCCAAATTTTTAACTACCTTTGCCTTTCTGGGATGAACGCTATTCTTTTACTTCTAAGGGATTCTTACAAACATTACATCTAGGAAACCTGCAGTGCTGTATGGTGTGTACTCTGTTTATGAGATCTGTGAGACTTTGTCATCACATCTGTTCTGTTTTTACAAACTAAGTTGGAGGCTTAGTTTCTCTGCATTCTTCAAAGGTTTAGGCAACATGAAGGTTAACTGATCTTTGAAGATTTGAATGATTTAGACTATTAGAATTTGGGCTCTGGTAGTTTTTGCTAATAACTATTTAATAAGCATATCAATTTATTCCATGGTAATTTATCTAATGGACTTTCACTCTCTTCTGGGACCACGAGTATTTGCTTAGAAGTCATCCCTTTTGCTAGGGTTTGACTTTATACCCCCAGAGTTCATGTGTTGGAATCTAACCTCCCCATTGAGATATTTGAGGGTATGAACTGAATCTTGACTATGGCATTTAGAGGCAGAGCCTTTGGGAGGTAACTAAATGACAATCAGGTTCCCAAGGTAGAAGCCTCAGCAGGAATACTGATCACTCTGGAAGAAGAGAACAAGGCCAGAAGGGGCACATTCACTTCCACTCCCCAACTCTTCCCACACTGTATTCTGCCGCCAGGAAGGCCATCACTGAATGCAGGCCCTTCACATGGGACCAGAACCATAAACCAAAATAAACTTCTTTGCTTTATAAGTTCCAACCTCAGGTATTTAGTTATAGTAAGAGAAAATGGACTAATGTACATTTTACCTGGGGTTCTTATTTATTTTTCAGAGAAAAATGAAACATTCAATTTGATTATTTCCCCCACTCTATTTCTGATTTTGTGTGTTTGTGTTTTGTTCTCCTTGTAGTGATTTGAATAGCTCATGATTTGCTCTTTTTTTTAGGTTTTTTTGAGACAGGGTCTCGCTTTGTGGTTCAGGCTGGCCCTGAGCTCAGCCTCAAACTCACATCACAGCAATCCTCCTGCCTCTGCCTCCCGAGTGCTGGGATTACAGGCGTGAGCCCGGCACTGTGGTATGTGGTACTGGTTGCTGCTGGGTGTGAGTCTCCACGCCCAGTATTGTTATGTGGTTACCGGGGAATCGAACCCGGGCCCTTGCGCTTGCAAGACAGGCGCCGGAACCACTGAGCTAACTCCCCGGCCCTGACATAGGGAGGTTTTAGGATTCAGGGCCCCTGTGCTTTAATCCAGTGTTCTTGACTTTGGTTACATATTAGAGCCACCTGGAGAATTTAGACAATCCTGATGCCAACACCATCCCATAGTCCAACTAATCAGAATCTCTAGTGCTGGGACAGGGTAACGGTATAATTTTACAGCTTCTTGGGTGATTATAGTATTCAACCGAAGATATACTTTAATCTGCATTGTTATCATTGGGTGCACCTGGGCCAGCTCCTCCCTCTTCACTTTGTACCTGCTGTGCTACATGCCCCACCCCATTTCCACCCCAAGTACTCAAGATTTTTTGGCAAAGACCCAAGCAAAAACATATTTGATGTGACCCACTATGGTCACACACAAATTTACATTGATAACTGGAACAAAATTAAAGAAAAAAATCAATCTTATTTAGTTCAAAGCACTCTGGAAATTTTTTTCTTATAATTTATTCCATCCCCTTAAAAAAATACATAGCATCAACAATAACAATCTGGACACAAGTGACTGTATTGATTCTCGGACTACTAACTTGTGACCAACAGCTTGAAAAGCACTGCTCTAGACTGTCTCTCAGTTAGGCTACATTCTCCTCCAGCCCTTTTTATTGATGTTTCCAGTCAGTTCCCCACTGAATTCTTTGACATATGATTCATAGTAATAGCAGCAACTCACAGAAAAGACTGGTTGTGTACCAGGCACTCTGCTAAACTGCTGGGGAGGAAGAGAGAGTAATATCTTCTCCTTTCCCACTGCTAGGCTAGGGCGGAGACAACCATAACAGAAGAAAATGACAAGCAAACGTCTGCTAAACATAAAAAATTTATTTAAATTTTTCATGATGTGGGAGCCTTCCAAAGTAAAAACTCGGGGAAAATTGTCTCTTAATAGACATTTGTGCAGAAGTATAATTGAAGAGCAGAAAGCTATGGTCAAACTGTAATAAACTCAGGGAAACTTAGCAAATGCTCTTGGTTCAGATTTTTCTTGACCTATTGGTATCGAACAGGACCACTCTGAAACAAAGGTCTTATGACATACTTTTAGGAGGCAGAAGTTAGAGAATTGTTTTATACTCTGCTGAGGGGACAAAGGCAGAGTGACTCTCATGACTGTACAGTATGCTCAGTTTTCTTTACCTTAAAATATTCAGTAGACGAGGGGCCATACTTTGACATAGTGTGACCTGATCCCTGACACTCCATTTATTTTGTACTCATTGTCTTGTTTTTGTCTAATCCTCCTCTGAGCCCACACAATAGACTATGATTTTCCCCATTTTATAGACTAAAATACTAAGGCCATCTATAAATAGAAAGATCACATGACTTGCTTAAATTCGCACAGCTAATAGTAAGAACCAAAGTGAGCAGAGCTCATTTTCTTGAAAATTAATCTGTCCTACCCAAAGTCCTTGACGGAAGGAAATCTTTATATATATTTATCTATTATCTATAAAATAAAAACTACCTATTTTCAGGAGATAATACAACATCTGGCCCCTATTTGATGTTTAATAAATACTAGTTTTAACTGAGTTCCCTTTCTCCACTTTCCATCATTCCCTACTGCCTTTGAGCAGCCTGTAAAATAATACTCTTTCACACATGCTGGTTTCCTCATTAATTGTCTTAGAACTAGAAGTGGCCTCTGAGATGTGCTGTCTAGTCTCTGCTGTCAGTCATCCAGGAGAGCCAAAGACTCACTGCCCAGGAGATGATGGAATAGGATCTCAAATCCAGAATAGCCCAACCTTGGTGCCGGCTCTTTCCTTTCACAAGGAGATGAAAGAACTCCTGGATGGTGATTTTTTTTTTCACAAAATTAACTAATTTCTCACACACTCAGCCCTGGTACAGATACATAGGCATATAAAACCCCAGTCAGCCACGATCCACACAGAACATCTGTGCTGGGAGTTTAGCTCAGTGGTTCTGGTGCCTACCTGCAAGTATAAGATCCTGAATTTGAATTGTGATCAGTCCCACAAACAAACAAACAAAAAAAACCAAAAAACAAAAAACCCCAACAACCTACAAAGAACCTCTCCACATCATATCATAGTCAACATTCTAGAAGTCTAACATACGGGAAAATCTTAAAAGCTGCTAGAGAAAAACAATAGGTCATTTACAAAGGTAAACTCACTAGAATTACAGGAGACTTCTCAACACAAATTTTAAAGGCTATAAAATTTTAGAATGAAGTGCTATAAGCCCTAAAACACAGCAACTTCCAGCTTACACTTATCTCTCCTCCAAAAATTCTTTCAAAATTGATGGAGAAATAAGATATTTCTATGACAAAAAGCACCTTCAGAAATTCATAAGCACCAAACCAGCATTCCAAAAAAGTCCTCCAGGATATCTTAGAAAAAGACAATGAAGCTAAAAACCTAATACAATAAATACACCCGACAAAGTGAGCAGTTAAGCAAAAATAGGGAGAAAAAGGAAATAAGCAACAGAAAAATGACATACTGACAGGAATAAGTCAATACTTCTTAGTAATAATCAAATGTTATTTTAGCTGATGTTATTTTATTTAACAAACAAGTAAAATGTTACTTTATTTAACTAAAACGTAACTCAATGTGAATAGTCTCAATTCCCCAAAGATACAGATGTGAAGAGCCACATTTAATCCAAAAAATAAATACACAGATTAAAAATCAAAGTATGGAAGACAATATTCCATTCAACTGGAACCCAGAAAAAAGGAGTAGCAATCCCAATTTCAGTAAAGTGGATTTTAAGCAAAAAAACTGATCAGAAAAGGCAAAGAAGGTCACTACATATTGGTACAGGTAACAATTCAACAGAAAGAGATAACAATTACAAATCAGGGCACTCAATTTCACAAACCATATGCTACTGGACATAAAAAATCAGATGAACACCAACACAATTATAATGGGGGCCCTTCCTATCACTGCTATGGCTTGTATTTGGTCCTCCCACCCCCACAAAGCCTGGAGTATTCATAGATGGGGAGTTTTGAAGTTGAATGGCTTAGGGTTAGATACTAGGATAAAGACAATGATGCTGAGATTAAGAGAGTGAACGAACAAGGGAAGGCCTACGCTAGCTGTAGATGACACCACCCAAAAGGCTGGCATTGTGATGGGATAGAGATCGCTACTGCTGATTCTGCTCATGCCACTGCTTGCTGTTCTGTACCCTATGACCGCAGGGACTGTTTCCCCTCAATGATGTTCCTCTGCATGCTACCCTGCCTTAGAGCCAGCTGACCATGGACCGTAACTTCTCAAACTATGTGCTGAAATATTCAAAACTTTTCCACCTTTATCTCTGCTGTGATTCCGCTGTAATTTTGTCTCAGCAGAGAAAAGTTAACTATGACAACCCTACTATCACAAATAGACAGATGAACTAGACTAAAAGGAATCTATAAAGAAATAGCTGAGTTGAGCCAAACCTTTGAACAAATGAATTAAAGAGATAGCTAGAGTGTTACCCAAAAGCAACAAAAAAATACACATTCTTCTCAACGACATATGGACTTTCTCTAAAATGAACCATGTGTTAGTCCCTAAATCATGTTAAGTAAATGCAAAAGATTTAAAATCAGCACAAAATCAATAGCACAGCATAGCACCTGACTGGCAAGTGTGAAGTCCTCAGCTGATTCCTGGTACAAAAAAACCCCCAATCAATAGTAGTCCTGTATACCACCAATAAATTCACCAAGAAGGAAATTAGGGAAATAATATCTCTCACAATACCATCAAGAAAAATTAAATGCTTAGGAATCAACATAGCAAAGAAAGAACTTTACAATGAAAACTATAATACTCTGAGAAAGGACATGAAAGAAGATATCTGAAAATGGAAAAGTATACATGTCCTTGGACTGGCAGAACTAATTTAGTCAAAAGGGCCATACTTCTAAAATTGATTTATAGATTTAACATAGACACAATCAAAATACCAATAGCATACTTCACAGAACTAGAGAAAACAATCCTAGGATTTATACGAAGCCAGAAGAGGTCTAGAATAGCAACCCTGAGCAGCAAGGATAAGGCAGGAGGCATGACAACCCCAGACTTCTAATTATATTAAAGCGAGAGTGATGAAAGCAGCATAATACAGCAAACAAACAAGCAAGCAAACAAAGGGTCATGTGCATCCATGGAGCAGAAGAGAGAATGCAGAAACAACTCCAGCTACTGCATCCTTGCCAAAGAGGCCAAAAAACACTTACACTGGAGAAATAACAGCCTTTTTAACAACCAGTGCTGGGAAAACTGGCTTCCCACATGCCAAAGACTGCATTTGACCCATATCTCTCAGCATGTACAAAACTAAAATCAAAGTGGATCAAAGATTTGTATATCAAAATGCAAACATTTAATCTGCTAGAGGATATACAATGTAGCTCTATTTATAAACCTAATTTGTTCTAAGGTATGGGGGAAGATGGGTACAGTTGTGCGGAAAAAATGACAGCAGTTAGTTTGTCACTGTTGCAGAAATTGCCAACGAAAGCAAGTTTTGCTGAAGCATTTGCGAACAGTTACCATTTGTAATAGGTAAAACTCTTAAAGACAGAACTTTCTGTTTGAATAGAGCTCCTTTTAGATAAGAAATAATGCCAAGGATCAACAAATGGGAGAATACCACATTCAAAGCAAAGAAAACCACCAAAGTGAAAAGATGACCCCTACAGAACAGGAAAACAGTTTTGCTACTTTACTCCTCAGACAGAGGACTGATATAAAAAAGTACTCAAAAAAAAAAAAAAAATCTGACTTTCCAAATAAAAGACCCAGTCAAAAACATGGGCAAGTGAAATGAACAAACACTTCTCAGAAGAAACATAAATGATCAATAAATGAACTTAAAAATGTACAAAATTTCTGGCCATTAGTTAAAATAGCACTGGAAGACTATCGTAGTCCAGAAAGAATGATTATCATCAAGAAATCAGATAACAACGACTGCTGGAGAAGCTGTGAGGGAAAAGAGACCTTTCTGTTTTGTTGGTGGGAATGCAGACAGGTACAACCACTATAGAAATTAATATAAAGATTCTTCAAAAACCTAAAAATAGAAATTTCATTCAACCCAGCTATTTACCTCCTAGGTATCTTCCTGAAAGAGTTAAAGACAAAATATTACAGTTAGATCTGCATACCTGTGTTTATATGAGCATAGTTCATAATAGCTACATCTTGGAAATAGTCTGTATATCCATCAAAAGATGAAGACAAGGCAAATGTGGTATTTATACACAACAGAGTATTACTCTGTCATAAACAAGGATAAACTTAAGTTATTTGCATTAAAATGTATGCACTTGGTGACCATAATGTTAATTAAAATGTGTCAGACATACAAGCTTAAATATCACAGGTTTTTTCCTACATGAAAAACCCAAAACAAATAGAGAGTAAAATAAAAGATTAAAAAAAAGAAATGGGGACAGGGATTTAGCTCAGTGGTTCTGGCACATGCCTTATAAGTGCAAAGTCCCTAGTTCGATCCCTGGTAAGGACATACAACAATGCTGGGCATGGTGACTCACACTTACCAGCAATCAGAACCACATACCACAGTGTTGGGCATGGTAGCTTATGCCTGTAATCCCAGCACTTGGGAGCAGAGACAAGAGAAATGCTGAGTTCCAAGCTGAATTCAGGACCAACCTGAACTACAAAGTGAGACTCTGTCTCCAAAAAAACTGAAGCCAGAGGTTTAGTTTAAGTGGTACCACACCTACATTGGAAACACAAGGGCCTGGACTGAAAAAAAAAAAAAAAGAAGATGACTATGTCAAACCATCAGGAGTCCAGCAAATGAAAGCCATCCAGTTCCCCCACCAACCCTTAAAGACCTCCAGACATGAACAAAAACCAAAGGATGTCCAACTCCTCCATTTGCCCTTTGGTCTTGACACTCCACCAGACATCATAACTAGAGAAAATTGTTCATTCACAGAATGTTCAGAATGAAAATTGTTTTCTCTAGTTCTGTGATGATGAGTTAGACATCATAACACTTCCTCTAAAAACCTTGTATGGTATTCCTCCTACTGGGTGGGCTGAGTCAGGTACCTGGTTAGGACGAGACTCCTGTAACTACCCAAGTGTGAATGCTCCATAATCTCAGGATCTTAAGAGCCCATGTACTTGCTCCTATCAGGGCATTATTGGCCCATTTCCACATGGAGGAATGTACTTTCATTTTAGATATGTCTTATTCTTGTTATTAAAAAAAGAAAATGAGTGTACTAAAAAAGAAATGCAGAAATAATCACTTTACAATAACCATGGAATCTTTCGTACATTTCTTTCCTATGTCTCGAGACTGAGATTTGCTATTTAATAAAGTATAAACAGCAGAATCAAATATAGTGATCAAATCAATATGTTATATTAACTCAGAAAGTCTGCTGAATGTGACTCTTTAGAATCTCTATTTGATACTAGAAAACTGTTTTTAAATTTTAAAAGGATTCCCCTAGGGCTAAAAAAGGAAAAAAGATGAAAGAAATGTGAGACTCCCCTGAGAACCTTTGAACATTCAAATTCACTGCGAGGTGCTCTGGGCCCTGGTTTCTTTTGTTCTGTGGAGTTGTTTGGAACTATAGCCCCTTTCCCTTTCCTATGAAACCAAAGGGCCAGAAAGGAATGTGAAGGCAAGTTTTCCTTGTCTGCCTCTAAGTGCATTTGCACTCTAGGAATGCTACTTCAATTGGCTTAAGGAAGACTCACTACACAAAGTGAGACCTGGGCCCCACCAGCCTCCTTTGAAGGTTTGCTCCCAAACCACCAGGGACTGCTCTAACCAGGCAGATGGACAAGCTGAGAGAAGGAACCGTGTCCTCTGTCATTCCTCAGTGACCTCGGTGAGGGAGGAAAAATACTACCTTGCTTCACCTACTTCAAGGCCACAACTGATACTCCTATAGCAGAGGGCAGATTAAAGAGGAAAAAGCATAACACATTCAAACTTATCAAAATTTACACGATGGGGCTCGGCATGTGGTTCACTGGTAGAGAAGAGCAAGGGCCCAGCGTTCAGGCACACATACACACATACACATGTACACATATGTGTGCACACACACAGATGCATATCTATGTAGTGATGCATGATGACCCAAAGGTTTAAAGAAACCTGCACGTATGCTTAGCCTCACAGAAAACAGCTGAGGAGGACGTGACTGGGCAGGATGGGGTCTGATCATTGGCAAGAAACCCGGGGAGGAATGCGGCCTGGCCCGTTCCCTTTGTTCGGGTGCTCCGCAGCCTCTCCGTGGAGCATTCCTTTTCTCTGGGTACAGACAGCACGTGTGTCACATGGATGGCTCACAACGTACTTTCAATAAAGGAAGATCTGAACGAGCTTTCTAGCTTTCATGGTTTGCTTCAGTGAAGGAGGGCTGGCACACCGGAGGACGACAGGAGGTCAGAGAGACTCCCTGTTTCCGAAGCCCTCCTGTTTCCTTCAGGTCAAACTCAGCACGCCTAGATTCCCACACGGGACCAAGGTGCTACGAGCCTCAGTACCGCTGCAGCATCTAGCGCACAGCCGATGGATATTACCCTGCAAAAGCCTTAACAACTGCTCAATTAAAGGAAGTGATTAGTTACTGTTGTTTCATGCTGCTGCAGGCATACATTTCCTCTGTGGGATTTCTCTACCTCTAAAAGGCATCAGCTCCCCTTCGTTACAGCAAAGAGTAACTTTCATAACTAAAGTATTTTACAGATGGTAATACTGTCTGATTATTTAATAATTTATGCACAGGGGCTGGGACTTTAGCTCAGTGGTTCCAGCCATCTGCCTGGCAAGTGCAATGTCCTGAGTTTGATCCCTGGTATCATATATCACAACACCAGGTGTAGCTCATAGTAGCTAGCCTGTAATCCTAGCACTCGGGAAGCAGAACAGGATGATCACTACGAGTTCGAGGCTTGCCTGGGCTACATAGTGAGTTCGGGGCCAGTCTGAACAACAAAGTAAGACCTTGTTTAAAAAAAAAAAAGAATTTATAGAATGGAGTATTATTCTGCCATTAAAAATGATAAGATTGAGTCATTCATACTCAAATGAATATACCTTCCGGACATCTTCATAACTGAAATAAATAGGTCACAGATGTATAAATATCATATCTTTTCTCTGGTATGAGAAAATGAAGATGTAAATAATTTCTTGTATATATAGTTGATATTATGATATAGAACATATTTAAAAGAAAAGAAGGTGTAGGGGTAAACAACAAGGGGAAAATATGATACTAATAAAAAAAGGAAACAAAACTTGTGTATATAGAGGGTGGGGGGTTGCAGGGTGGGTGGAGAAGGGGGGAAAATGAGAAGTCATGTCATATTCTGGTATAAACTCTCAATGTTGAATGTGATGATGATGTGTATTTATAATGTACCAATAAAGATTTGAATTTAAAAAAAAAGAATTTATGCACAGGTGTGTCCAAGCCTTAACTGATTTCACTGGTATGATGCCATGAGAAGAAATTTCAAGTACTGAGGAGCTTTTGAACATTAACAAAGTGAATTAAATTAAACATAAATACATCTGCCAGTAGAAAAAAAGGAAACCAAGGGTATGAATTAGAGACATTGGCCTCAAGACCGTCTCGGTCTAACTCTTCACTCCATCAGCCTCCTAGCAAACGGGCACCAGAGAGAATGATCTCCCATCCCTATGTGACCATCGCTTCCTCCTACACCACAGGGTGCTGTGGAGGGTATTTCCCATCCACTGTATTGTGGTATGTGGTACTGATCGCTGGTGGGCATGAGTCTCCACACCCAACATTGTATGTGGTTACCAGGGATTGAACCCAGACCCTTGTCCTTGCAAAGCAGGTGCTGGAACCATTGGGCTAAATCCCCAGCTCTCATCTTCTTATTCTTTCCAGCCAACCACTGACCAGACACAAGAGGATAAGCAGGAACCGTGTCTGGGGCCGAAGCTGACACTCCTCCAGCAGGGCCCCTGGGGCTTCTCTTGTACAAGTGCGCAGCAGTGGTGTCCACGGGGGATCCCAGTCCACCACCTCTCGGCACTTGGGCTTCTCTGCCCGATAGCAGCCATCTGCTCTCTCTTCTGTCCTAGCAGGCAGGACCCCATCACTGCTGGAAAGGGTTCACACTAATACATATTCAGAGGAGGTGACCCTGGGTGTGACTGTTAATTAGCCTAAGCCGAGGGCTAGAATACTTTTCCTGTAAAATTTTATTATGATATCATTTCAATATTGCTTAAATATTTTCAACTTGCTTGTCCAGATAGTCTCTGTCACAACTACTCAACTCTGCTATTACAGTTTACAAGCAATAATAGACAATATGTAAACAATTAGGTATGGTTGGTTGTATTCTGATAAAACTTCATTTACAAAAACAGACAGCATCCAGCTTTGGCTCAGGGGCAGTAGTTTTCTGCCTCAAGCTCTGAGCCAATGATACACTTTTAAGCTGATGATACACCAGAGGAAGTGCGCTAGAAGGCTTCACCTAGATGAAGCCTGACCTTCCTGACTGGAAAGAATCTGCTCAAGATGTGCTGCTTGGAAACCCCTCTGGCAGCCACTGGAGACAAGTCTGAGGATGAAAACCCGCTCTGTGGATGGCAGGGGGAATGTGGAAGCCACAGGCATCCCTGAGGAGGTTAGGGAAAGGCTAACTCTGATTTCTCTATTCTCCTGGAGTCCTCAGAGCACATGTCATTGGTCAAATCTAAATGAAGGCTAGAGAGCAAGGGACTTGTCGATACCATCCACACAGGCGAGCCTCTTCTGTTTAGTGCACGTGGGAAAGACACTGGTGATGGCAAACAGAAGATGTCCAGCCTTGGGCCCGGAAGGGGTAGTTCCACAGGAAAACAGAAGTTTAAACAAATATGTGGAGATTTATACGGCATTAAAAAAAATCAGATATTTGCCACAATAATATTTTTGCCTTTTGAACATAAAGCTAATAGCCTACATACAAAAAGTATTGCATCTAGAGTACCATGTCCCCAAGAAACTCCCTCTGAAACCAACCATTGACTTCTGCCAATTTATTCTGTTTCTTATAGCTTTATTCAGTCACATCACCTTCTCGGTTACAGTTTCTCCCACTTGTACTGTCCACCCATCTCTTGACATTCCCAGTTACTTTTCCAGCATTGGGACTGCCTGCCCCCTTCTCCCAGTGCTCAGTTCAGGCAAAACTCAAATCTTGGCCTTGGAATTTCGTCTCAAAACCTGTACTCCAGCACCCTGCTGTGGGGTGTACTCTTCAGTCTGGAAGGCTGAGTCCTGGCCACTTGTCTTTGAGACTGTATTGCTTGGCCCACAAAGTGCATCCTTGTTCCAGATTCCCCATATTATTGTCGCAACATCTTTTGGGTGAACTTAACTTTCTGACTGTACTAAGCAGAGTAAAAGAAATCTACACAGTGGGCACGTTGGAAAGTCAGCTCACACAGGATGCCAGGAGAGACAGCTTCTTCCTTCTGTCCATCCAAGCTTTATTCCAGGCAGTAATGCTGATCCCTAGCATTACTGCCTGGAATAAAGTGACAAAATAAGTATGCAACTGGAGGAGGTGTCCCTGACTGAGTGAACTGAAGTCAGTGGGAGAAGAGAGTTTCTTACTCAAGAACACTTCCAAAGAGGTCACAGTGGTCTAACATGTCATTTACTAGCTCCACTTAATTTTTCCTACTCATTGTATTTCTACCAACTAACTTGAATAACTTTCCTTCCTCCTAAAGAACTATATTCCCTTTGATAATGAACTTTCAACATTTGCTCTTTCAGGCTTAAATTTCATTTATAAAAGTGATTATGCTAAGTCTCCATGCCCCTGACCAAATCCAGTCCCTACTTTTCCCCAATTACCAGTTCTTTCTCCAGAACAACGGTCCCTACCCTTTCTGTCCTTCACCTCAAGGTATGTTTTCTGCGAACAACTTTTATCACTCCTCCTTTTTTTTTTTTTTGGAGACAGGGTCTCACTGGCCCCAAGCTCAGCCTCAAACTCACATCACAGCAATCCTCCTGCCTCTGCCTCCCGAGTGCTGGGATTATAGGCATGAGCCACCACTCCCGGCACTGTGGTATGTGGTACTGGTTGCTGCTGGGGCATGAGTCTCCACACCCAGTATGGTATGTGGTTACCGGGGATCAAACCCCGGCCCTTGCGTTTGTAAAACAGGCGCCGGAACCACTCCTCCTTTAATCCAAGTTTCTTAATACTGATGGTTGAAACCATCATGTTTCTTTTAAAACTGTCTCCTTTTGTGACCTAGTAGTCCCAAAAGGAATTAGAATTCTTTTTCTTTTTTTTTTTTTAGATTTTTGAGACAAGGTCTTGCTTGGTAGTTCAGGCTGGTCCTGAACTCAGCCTCAAACTCAGCAATCCTCCTGTCTCTGCCTCCCAAATGCTCAGATTATAGACGAGAACCACCATGCCTGGCATTGTGGTATGGTGTTACTCGGGATCAAATTGGGGACCTTGCCTTTACAAGGCAGGCACCAAAGTCACTGAGCTAAATCTCTGGCCCAGGAATTAGAATTCTGTGACACCTAAAGGGAGCTGAGGTATAAGTATAGATTAGACTCACTTAACCTTTCTCTTTCTTAGTTCTTAGAAAAACTGTAGACCAAAGGTTCTGTTTTATTTAATCAACGTCCTCAGGTGTTAGTCCTCTGTGTTAAGTGTGGCTCTAACATATCAACTTAGTCCTTCTTCTTTCACTTTTTCTTGGTTCAGTCTTTATCTTCTTTATTTTTTCCCTTTCTCTCCACTCTGTCTCCCTTTGTT
The DNA here is from genome assembly GCA_004026965.1 of Petromus typicus. Lineage (NCBI taxonomy): Eukaryota > Metazoa > Chordata > Mammalia > Rodentia > Petromuridae > Petromus > Petromus typicus. The sequence continues at coordinate 18,258 of PVIR01018068.1, forward strand.
AATAAACATAATGGCAGTGGAGTGCATAAATTAAATTGCAACAGCAGAAGACATTCTTGCCTATTTTTGTTTAGTTTATATTCTGGATTCTAGCTTTATACAGCGTTTTTACTGTAATAAAAACCAAAGGGTTCCACAGTGTCTGCCAGTCACCCCAAATGAATTATATTGGCAATACATCCTAAATAATTTCATTTCTTTATAGTCCATCTGATAAATGAAATTACTAATGGAATTTATTGCAGTCAGGTCTAAGAGAGCTGCACCAAATCCTCCCTGTTTTCTCATCAGGATGCTTCAACTAGCTTGCAACCCAAGAGTTTTGTTGATTTAATGGATATTTGTCATGATACGGTCCAGAGAAATACAGTTCTGGAGACTGTTGGCATGCATGTGAAAACTAACAATTTGAAAACCACAGAGTCCAAGGATGAAAGCCAGAAATTGCTTTGACTTAGTGAACTTATGATGAAGAGGAGTAAAATGCATAGTTTTGACAAAGCGAAGCTGTACAGACAATGTCTTATAATCTCTGTGCCCAGCACTACTCTGTCTCTGAAGCTGGTCATCCTATAGGTGCTGGGGCAATACTACAGTCGAAAACAAAGATCTGCTGGTGACACGAACATGCTTCCCACATTAATAAACATGAACAGGTGGTTAAACAGCAGGTTCTTAAATACTGTGTCACTACAAGACAGGGAAAAGAAAAGATATTTGTGCATACAAAAATATCCTCCCTTTAATAACAACTTTACCCTGTAAATGCAAATGATATATTAAACTCAGTGAGGGGAATGGTGCAATGATGCCATAGTCATTTGGTAGAACAATAAAACAGCAGCAACCCTGGTTGGTACTTGTGTGGCTCTTAACATTTTTAAGGCTCTGACAGGCAGCAATTCACTGTGAGGTTTTCACACGCTTTCTCCGGTTTAACAGTGTTTCAGAAGCATGAAAATAACTCTCTTCGATGTGTGCACCTTACTGTAGTAGCGAGCTTGGTAGATATCTTTCACTGACAGGCTGGAAGGAGCCGTGACCAAATGGGAAGCCAGATTATGGCCTACTAGTAATCTAGAGTTTAGCAGTTCTTAGCTTGAGATACTAAACCCTCGTGATAGAAAATGAACATTAACTTTTTGGCGTTCACTTTTCTGTGTGCCTATGTTTCTTTTCAACATACTCCATTTTAAAAGCCTCAGAGAACACAGTCTTTGATCAGATTTTATAAGTGCAGATGCACTGACTTTGTTAATAATGATAAAAAATTTCATGGGCTTAAAACTATTTTTATCTATGCCTCCCTTCCCAACACAATTTATGACCTTTCTTACTGTCCAAATATATGAAATTTATCCAATAAATGACTTATTATATATTTTTATTGCCTCAAAGCATATATTTCTTTTGAGAATGCTACTCCAAACTTCCCTGGATTATTTTTCATAGGTCATTATTCACTTCTATGAAAAGTACTCTAACTACAACTTGTAGGCACATTAAAAAATACGTACTCAGCAGGATGTGGTGGCTCACACCTATAATCCCAGCACTTGGGAGACAGAGGCAGGAGGATTGCTGTGAATTTGAGACTAGCTTGGGCTACATAGTGAATTCTGAACTACCAAGCGAGGCCCGGTCTCAAAAAACTTTAAAAAAAAAAAAAAAAGACACTCAAATTAATTATAAACATGTGTACTCACTTCAACATTACTGAGGGTGAGATACATACCAAGCCTATAATAATTATAAGGGTACCATGACAAATAAGTGAATCTGTGGGGCCGGGGAGTTAGCTCAGTGGTTCCGGAGCCTGTCTTGTAAGCACAAGGACCCGGGTTTGATCCCCGGTAACCACATACAATACTGGGCGTGGAGACTCACACCCAGCAGCAACCAGTACCACATACCACAGTGCCAGGGGTGGTGGCTCACACCTGTAATCCCAGCACTCGGGAGGCAGAGGCAGGAGGATTGCTGTGATGTGAGTTGGAGGCTGAGCTCAGGGCCAGCCTGAACTACAAAGCGAGACCCTGTCTCAAAAAAAAAAAGAAAAGAAAAGAAGTGAATCTGTCTTTTAAAATATTTCACAGTTTACCTGGGTAAAGAAAATATATATGTGGAATAAACAGTATTAAATAGTATTTATATTTATATAGATATATCTCAAAGGAGACACAAAAAAGAAAATTCAAGTACTTGGCATCATTGATCAGAAAAAAGACCAGAGAGAGGATATAGTATTTATCCTTATTACGAAGGAGAAGTATGCAATTATCCTGGACAAAGAAAAGGTGACTATATGCAGAATATAGAGACACAATGAAAGCAAAGGTAGAGAAGATCCTGCCACCAAACCCCTCATCCCTCAGCCCTCCATCCTGGAGGGAGGGATTCAGGCTCAGTGGGAAGTCAATGCTCAGTGTGCACTTTCTAGTTGCACAGATGCACATCAGTAAAGGAACCCAGGGAAGACAGCAATGATCTCCAAAGTGCTCATAGGTCCCAAGAAGCTGACCTAGCTAAAGCATGAGAGTTGGCAGAAGGCAGTTGATGGATGAGTGAGTTTGTGAAAGGCAGATGACAGGTCTTAAAACACAAATTGCATCTTTCATTGGGATAAAGCTTTTGACCATTGAGAAAATTTGCAACAGAAAAACATCAGAACAGGAAAACGATAGTAAAGAGCATCTCATTTAGACCTAAGAATGTCAAATAATGAGTTCATGCTTATGTCAGATCAGATACTGTGCCCACCAGTGGTCTGATCAGAGTCAATGCTGTGTGATCTATGGCAGCCAAGGCCTCCAACAACTGCAAGGAAGAAAGAAACATAAGAAAGAAGGCTGGAACATACAGAAAGAAAGTAGGCAAGCCGGAAGGCTGGCTGGCCTTTGGAGCTGGGTTTAAAACAAGATTTGACAATCATTTTATTACAGACAACTAAGTTAAGTAGAAATATTATTAGCAGTCAGATAGGGCTGTGGACTCAAGAAAGTGAGTCCAGAGATGGAAACACATTACAGCTGTGGTTAGAGATGCATCACTTGGAGACCAGGCCTCAAGATAAAGATGAAATGACCAGGCCCACATCATCCCCAAGGGATGACATAAGTGGTGAAAGCTGATCTTATGAAGTCCAAATAGGCTGAGTCGCCTCAGTAGGTGACGAAGACACTCAGCTCATCAGCTTCCTGAAAAGCTCTTTGTTCTGTGTATACTTGCTATGTGACTTGCTCTCCCATTGGATCACTATTACCTTAGCAGTTATACTTGTGATCTTACTGGTTGATTATAGCTTTAACCCACGTTGTACTCTTTATACAACTTCCACTCAAAAGTGAGGACCTTGGCAACCCATTCAGCAACCCCCTCCTGTCTCTCAGGAGTTACATCTCTCAACAGGTATTTCCTACTTTAACCTCCATTATTTCTTAGAGTTCATTCTTTGGTTTTGGGAAACATGAACTCAGTATATCTAACATCTAGCAGATTGGGAGTTATAATACTTTCCCTAGATCATTTGGAGTTCTAATATCATTCTTATATCCATTGTGTTTTTTCCTCCAGCTCCTGGCGAGAAGGGAAATTCTCTTGAGCTCAGTTCCCATCAGAATAAAGAAATGGCTTTTCACAGCCTAATACACAGAGACAAGCCTGCCTTCAGTCCCTCCGGGAAAAGAAGGGCTTTTGTGGGACTTGAGCAGTGCTGTTGGTCCTTTTTTTCCCCCACTTCATCAGGGCAATTGCTTGCTAATTTCCAACTCAACCCTTCCAGCTCTTACAGGAAATTACCAGAGTCTAATTAATCTGGCTGCAAAGTCTGTAGCAGCTCAGCTCTTAAGTCAGCCTTTGAATTTTGAAGGAACCAGCAGGGACACCTGGGCCTCAGTTCCCCGACTTTCCTCTCAGTCTTGGCCTGGAAACATATATGAGACCAATTTCCCATATGAAACACAAATTACCCTTCATTTCTTTGCTCCAGCCTTCTCCTGTTCCAGGTGTCCTGAATTAGAGTCTTCCTAAAAAAGAGGATATTCTAATCCAGAATTAGAATCAGCAGAAATGTTTGCTAAGCTGTAGATTTCTGGGCACCACCCTGAATTTCCAGTTTCAGGTCCAAGGCCTGAGAATTTACATTTCCGACGAGGTCACAGATGCTGTCAGCGTCGTGTGATCTCACTGTGCACGTCTCACACACTGAGAATTGTAAGTCAGAAATCAAGTTTGGGTTTGAGGTTGTTTGTTGTTTTTTTGCTTGTTTGTATTGCAGAGATAGGGGTTAGGTGCTAGACATGAGCTCTACCCCTGAGTTATATCTGTGCACCAGGTTTTTCAGTTTTTCTTTTTTTTTTTTCCCTGAAAATAAATTCTGCTTTATCCCCTTATACCTCAAAATTGATTGATTACTTCTCAATTTACTTATCACTACAACTTTGCTCCTAGTATCACAAGATAGTCCTAATACAGATTATTTTATTTCTTTCTCTTCTTATCTAAACCAGAATCTAACTCACAATCTCCAGGCCCAATCTCCAGGCTTTTATTGTATTAGAGAAACAATAAAATAATACAATCCAGAAAACAAAAGCCATTTTCTTTCCTAAGAAGAAGGAGCTTCTGTTAAAAGCTTATGCAAGCTTTAGATACAAAATAGAATTACACACACACAGAGTGATGATGAATTTCCTGCTAGCATTCGACTTGGCTCTGTTAGTGAGGATATTTTTCCCTGGAGAAGGTTAGGAATTGGTGCCAAAATTAATTAAGGAATAGAGGTGAGTGCATCATTTCCTCTGTCAAATAGGATCTATTCCGTGTGTCCTTGCTTGCTCTAATAATACCAGACGAAGCGTGTGAGTTCCTCACCACTGCTAGGAGCCCTGCTGGAGGAGCAGCCAGGGCAAGGCTGTAACAGCAGTGGGGGGGGGGGGGCAGAGAGACGCACAGACTCTCACTCTACTGACTTTGCACACAAGGAAAATCTTTGGGAAATGCTTCAGAACTCAAGAGAGGACCCAATCAGAAGCCAGTTTGGGAGGCAGTCATTTGGAAACCTCAAACAATGGCCAGAGGTGGAAAGGGCAATGCAATCCACTCTAGATGTCTCCAGGTAGAAAAAGCTACAATCATTTGCAGGTGGAATAAGACTACAGCGGGAGCAAGAGCAGATGGTGGAGGGAGTTTGCAACGTGGACCAAACATGGACAAGAATGTTTCTGACAGAATGACAAGGGTAGCACATGGTTATGACAGCTTCCTAAGTTTAAAACTAAGTACCTCCTGAAGGCAGTGTGGATAGAGGATCCATAAATCTCATCACTGAGAGATCCCAGGGAGCTGAGGGTCTGCTTTGTGAATACCTTTATACAAAAATGGAGAGGAAAGCTGGGCGTGGTGGCTCATGCCTGTAATTCCAGCACTTGGGAGGCAGAGGCAAGAGGATTGCTGTGATTTGAGGCTGAGCTCAGGGCCAGCCTGAACTACAAAGCGAGACCCTGTCTCAAAAAGCCTTAAAAAAAATGGAGAGGAAATACATACAAACCTAAATAGCACTGTATTAGCTTTTCGTTGCTGGGACAGAAGAGCTAATAGGTACTAATAATAAGGCTTATTTTGGCTCATGCTTTCAGAGGGTTCAATCCATAATCAGCTGACTCTTGTTTAGGACTATGGAGAGGTGCAAACATCATGGTAGAGGCCACAGTACAGGACAGCTGGTCATCTTATAGGAACTGGAAAGCTGACTGGGCAAGAAGAGAGACCGGGAGGGACCAGGAACATAGTTCAGTGGTTCCAGCACCTGCCTCACAAGCTCAAGGTCATGAGTTCAATCCCCAGTACCGAGAGAGAGAGAGAGAGAGAGAGAGAGAGAGAGAGAAAGAGAGAGAGAGAGAGAAGGGGCTAGGATAGGATACTACATACTTCAAAGCCACCCTTCCAGTTTTTTGCTTCCTCTAGTCGGGCTTCAACTCCTAATAGTCCCTTCACCTATAAACTGAACCCCTTATGATCCAATTATCTCAATAACCCGCACTTCTAAACATTTTTGCATACAAGAACATTTATGAGGGTCTTGGAATAAATGCTAAAACAAGAGATTCAGTCACCCCAGTCTGAGTCTGTAAACTAAGTGTGTGAATACAACTGGAGATTGGAGGGAAGGTGAAATCCTTGCAAGATTAGAAAATATAGGACTAATACCTATATTGTGAAATAGGAAGAAAATATTTAAAAGGAAAAGGGAAAGAGAGGGAGGGAAAATAAAAAAGGGAAAGAAAAACTTTGATGTAAAAAAAGGAAACAAAGCTTGTTTATATAGGCTATGGGAGTAGTAAGGAAAGCAGGGAAAAGGGGAAAAAAGGAGAATCAAGATGTGTTATGCACAGGTACAAATTCTCAGTGTTAAATGTGATTATAATTTATATATAAATTTATGGGAAACAGGGTAAGGGAACATAACTAGAACCTTTACATTAAGTTCTAGTCTCCTGTGAGTCCAACAGCACATGGTAAAATAATTAATAAATAAGCAGAAATGAGGCAGAGAGAAGAAGCTGAGCTTGGGCCTCATCCATGCTACTCTGGGCAGCAAAAGACCCCAGACCTGAGCTTGCCACACCTTTTATTCCATATTTTTCAAAAGACCTGGAAGGGCATGACAGACATTGACAATAGTCCTAGAGAAGTTATGTAGATGAAGATCCCACAAGGCAGGGCAGAGGTCAGCAATAGTTCGAGAGAAGTTATGTTGACCCTGGTGCAGTTCTGCCCAGAAACATCACAGCATGTGGGAAACTGGAGTCCCTGTTGCTACCAAAGGTGAAGGCAAGAGTTAAGTCCCCAAATCCGTCTGCAGCAGGAAAGCTTGGCCCTGTCGTAGTCCCCATTGATGCAATTATTTCTCCCAAATAGGATTGTTCCTGACATAAAATGTACCAATAAAATCAATTTTAAAAATAAAATCCAGAGCCAGATGTGACAGTGCACATCTATACTCTCAGCATTCAGGAGGTTGAGACACAAGGATCACTGTGAGTTTGAGAACAGCCTGGACTACATAGTGAGTTCAGAACCAGCCTGAACTGCATAGCAAGACCCTGTCTCAACCTCCCTGCCTCAAAAAAAAAAAAAAAAAAAATTAGAAAATGCAAGGAAAGCCTCTGTCCAGGTCTTCCTTGGTGATATATTACAGTAGTTTTTCACTGATGCGGGAGCTACTCAGGCAGAAAGCTTCCTATTCAGAGATTCTGACACTATTTCCCAAGATAGAATTAACAGGGAATATTCCTCACAGCCCCAAGTCTTCTTCTGGCAAATATAGGTGAGTGGGGGATCAGTGTTCTAAAGAGATAGGAAGAAGAATCAGGTAATGGGATGCTGTCTCTTTGAGGTAAAGAGTAGGTGCTGCCCTGCATCTGAAGTACTGCGTCAATAATTTCTCCGAATGACAGGTCTCTGACAGGGGGAGGAGTGCCTGGACCAGAAATGACCAGATCTTCTTGTCCTCTAGCCTGCCGCTCACACCACCATGACAAGTAGAAACTTCGTATTGGCATGTTTCAAAACAAGCGCCAAGGCTCCCTTGGCAATCAAATGGCTGCCCCCTCTACAATAGAAATTTTACTCCCGTATCAACACAAGCAGATTAAGAGAACCACTGGAAAGGAGTAGATTACTGAATATTAGACTTATCAAAAGGCAAACATAATCTTTATTCATTTCCTAGGGGTTCTGTAACAAGTTACTAGAAGCTTGGTGGTTTAAAACCACAGAAATTCTTTCTCTGTGAGTTCCAAACCAAGGTGTAGGTAGGACCACACTCTCTCTGATGGGAACTTTGTCCTTGCCTTTTTTCCCTTATCTGTGGCTCCTGGCATTCACTAGCTATGGCTGCATCGCTCTAATCTCTCCCTTTGTCTTCACTAGCCTTTTTCCTATGTGTTTCAGTGTGCCCTTTTCCATCTCTTTTAAGGAAACTTGTATTGAATTAAGGCCTATGCCCAAGGCCTAAGCCAGGATGCAATCCTCTCAATTCTTACCCTGATTATATCTGCAAAGAATCTGTTTCCAAATAAGGGAACCACATTCTGAGAGCCCAAGGAGATATGAGTTAGGGGAAGAGACAATCCAACCCACGCCCGGGCATCAGGTAAAGGTGAGGGAGGAGTGGAAGACTGAGGAGGACAGTGGCTTGTGAGTTAGGTGATGAAACACAGGGATACGTGAAACCATTAGGCCACTAACTAACCATCACCCTCCTGGGGACTCAGCATGTGCTGGAATATTCCATCTAAGCCTTGAACATTTCATGAGATTCTGGGATAGGCATTGCTGACCAGCAGCCATGCAACTCAGTTACAAACTACTACTCCATCCCACAGTCAGGGACTTAGTGTGAGGCTCATTCCAAAAGGACCAAACTAAAATCACTATGGGGAAGTGAAAAACATAACACTATCTAACTCTGGAACCCATATTGGGTTAGACAATCTCTGTCTTTTATTTGTGTGTTTGATTTGTTTTATTTGGGTTCCTCAGTGCACACTTTATTCTGTTTGATCCTTATCACTTCTTTAAAAAAAATCCTGGACATTTTCTAGAAGGTAAGCTCCATGAGAGCCAGAAATCTGTTCAAGTTGAATGTCACTAATCTGAAATACTTGGGACCAGAGTGTTTTAGATTTTAAATTTTTTAGATTTTGGAATATTTGCACATATGTGATGAGATATCTTAAATTTAGAACGCAAATCTAAACATGAAAATTATTTGTGTTTATATACACATAGCCTGAAAGTAATTTTATTCAACATTTTTAGTGAATCTGTGTTTTGATTACAAACCATCCCATGAGTCCATGAGCTCAAGTGTGAAAAACTTTTCCATTTATGGCATCATGTCAGGGCACAAAAAGTTTCAGATTTTAGATCATTTTAGGTTTGTGACTTTGGGACTACGGATGTTCACTCTGTACGTCTTCCAAAAACAGTTGCTGGATGAATAAAGAGAAGTAGGTAATGTGAAGCAGAGAACTGAAAGGAAGGAAAGAAATGTTTCTGGACAGTGACTCTGGCCTAGAATCCCCTTAACCAGTGACACTTCTTTTGATGATATATCTTAAATTCTCCTAATAGCACCTTTATGACCCATAAAAAAGGAACAATTATTTTTTTTTTGCAGGGATGCTGGAGGTTAGAGAAACATATGTAAGGTATACTCATAACTGAATCTGATATACAGTAGGAGCTTGCTAAATTATAATCGAGATTAAGAGTGGCTTGTTTATATATTCAATCCTGCTTTTTTTTTCCCCTACAAAGGACATACTAAGAAAATTAAGCCTAAGTATTAGCCTATGTTGTTTACAATTTGATGTTTTTAAACTCAACCGTGTGCGGAATTGTTATTAATTCCTCTTTTCTCAATTGAAAAGATGACTAAAAGCAAGTAACTAGCTACACATATATTGGACAACAATTTCCATGCAACGCACAAATACTCCAACAATGCATTTACCAGGCAAGTCAGTTGCACATTGGAATTTGCAGGCACACTTGGCTTTCTGTATCAAGAGGATTACATTTGCTTTCTACTCTCCCTGCCTTTACTGTGGTAAGGATTACTGAGCTGATGTGTTCTAAGTACTTGGTGCTGCAAGAAGGAAAATGTGTCAGATGAACACAAGGAGTATTAAATGCCAAGCAAATTATTTTAACTCAGTTAAAACATGTTGGAAGCTTTACCAAGAAAATCATAAGGGAAATAGAAAATCATGATTTCCACAAATAATAATTCAGCTCCTTTATGTCTTTTCATATCCTGTGTGAACTAATACACAAAAGAAAGAATAATTCTAGAATAATTTCTGGATTTGGCTCCATTTGAAGTTTAATCATCTCAACACTAATTAGTTGTTTAGTTTTCATGAGTTCTAATGAAAGCACTTCACACGTACATTGGATCCTCACAGCAAAGTCAAGATTCATCAGCCATTTTATGTGATGGTATTTATAATCAAGACAAATTTATTAATTACACAAGTAATTAACCTTGAGAAGAGAAATGAAAGCAATGTTCCAATTAGTGAACTTGTTAATTGTTCTTCCCAGAGACGAAACCAATAGCGCTTTCATATACAGTTAGATATTATAGTTATTGTGACTGTGAGAATCTGTCACAATGTACAGAGGCAAAACTAAAAATATGAAGGGAAAATAATAACTTGAATACAATGGAGTGGGATAAAAATCACACTGGACGCCAAAAACTTTAGATTGTAGTTCAAGATGCCACCAGTTAGCTGTGTGACAAGTATAAATTATTTAAACTTCCTGGCCTGGTTCCTCAATTATCAATTACAGGAGCTGGACCACACATAACTTGCAAAGTCCCTTCCAGTGCTTTTGTCAGCTTGTGCTGAGGAATCCCTCCCTTTCAGTTCTTATTTTTGAAGCCATTTGCTTCCTAGCACTGTGCCTGTCACAGAACACTGCTGCCAGCAATTTACACGGTAGATCTGTCAGTGCAAGACAGAGGCTTCTGCCTGGTCTAGTTTTGTTTACAGTGGCAGCATTTCAGCACATCCCTCTGTGCTTTCAGCAGGAAGCAGCCAGGCAGCAAAATCGCTCTAGCATAAAACAAATCCAGCTGCAGGGCATCTTCAAAATGCTCCCTATGTGTTTTTCGATTTAGCTTGCTATTAAAATTTTAAAGCACAATTTAGGGCTGCAGTATGCAGTCTTCTGTTACAAAATGAATCCAGGTTTCTCATCACTGGCTTTGGGGCAGCAGGACAAGGTAGGAGGCAAAGGAGATGTTCTGAAAAAGAAGACATTTTAGAATGTGGAGCACGAGTTACCTTTGCCTCCCTCTTGCCCAAGCACTCATCATCTGAACTTCCTGTGGGGCCTGGGCCCAGTCTCCCCACAAACCAGCCAGCCAGTTCAGAACTGCCGGTGAGAGGGACTCAGGGCGGGGCCAGCTTCCATGGGCAGTTTGAGACGTAAGAAGCCCTGGGTAATATTTAATGTACCAATAAAGATAATTAAAAAAAAAAAAAAAAAAAAGAAGCCCTGGGTAAAGACGGGGAGAAGGGGGCACCTGTGCAGACGGTGCTCCAGGCAGTCAGAAGAAGAGTGCGGTGTGTTCAGAAAACAAATTATTAGTTAACAGTGGACGTTCCATTAGTGAGAGATAAAGCAGGAGACAGAATGGAAATATGGCCGCGGGCGCTGGGTAAAGTCTCATGAGACTGTATCACGCTGCTCAGACCTTCCTGTAGGACTGAAGGATTTGTTACACAGTAGCCACATGAATTGCTGTCCTCTACAGAATGCTGCCTCATCCAAGGTCATATCCCCTGGAGGAGCAACTGGTCATTGTTAGAAGGTTGAGGGGTAAAATCAGTTGTAAAGAATACTCAGTACATTGTTACTGTGCTGACCTGCCAGTAACAGTCTACTGGCAGACCTCAGAGTCTGTTTCTCAAGGAGCCCAACCTGCCACGTCATGCTGGAGGGCCAACATGCCCGGCAGCAATGCAGACACATGGAAAAGTGGAGAGTGAGGAGTTGACCCCACGAGGCCTGCAAATTAGAGCAACATCCTCGTGGCAGTGTGGTGAGGGTGCAATGAAGAGGGCAAAGACACTGGGTGGTGATTCAGGGGTGACATAACTGTCAGTTCAATAAATAATCATCTCTGTCAGTGAGCAACCAGCTTTCTTGTTGTGTCATATTTTCTATTTATTTCATGTAGTCCCTGCATGCCTTATAAATTCATACCTTGCTAACTACAGTTAACACATCTTGTAAATCCTGCATTTGTCTCACATACTTATAAGCCCTTTGTTTGGTTACTAGCAATGCTTTATGCTTGTGAAGTGCTGCAGTCATCCTGTTGGTCCAGTCTTTTATGGTAGCATTAAATATTCTCAAAGTGCACACTAAAAAGAGAAAATACCAGAAGTTTTTGCAAAAGTGGAGGCTGCAAACAACATGGTTTTGAACTAGGGAAGAGATGCAGAGATTCACAAGCTACTCTATGAAGTGGAATGTGAAGTGATTATTAAACACAATGGATGAGGATCATAGACACTGTTGGTGGCTGACCCAACATCCCTTCCACTCTTCCTCTCTTAGCTGTTTCTGGTGTTGAGTATAGAAAATCTAAATATAGAAAACTCATTTGCAGCCTCTTTTGTGGTTGTTGGTGGCCACAAGTCACAGTGGCCACTGGTCATCCAATTAGATAGATGTGAGAGTCAATTATGAGGAATTTTTCTGCTTTAAATAAGAAAGTGATGCTTGGAACAGTAATGGCCACTGTATTACACACCATGGTGTGAGGAGCCACTATGTTTAGAATGGCAAAATGAAACAGAGAAAGAGACTGGGACTTGATGATATCTTTGCGCCACTGTTAGGTCCTGGACTTCTTGTTAAAAGAGAAAAGTGAATTCTTACTGTCAAGCCACTATGAGCTAGATTTTCTTCTACTTGTAGGTAAATATACTGTAACTGCTCAGAGCAAAAGTTATTAGGATAACAAAAGCAAATATGCAGATTTCATTGCAAAAGGCATTGAGAAGTGGAGTTTTTCTTTCTGGTAGTCACATGCCCAAATAAATATTGGAAGTTCTTTTACTAATATAAAGGATAACTAGCAGTATGTTCCATAGGAAGACTCAGGTTGACATTTTTCAGCAATAAGAAGCCAAGTTCTCTATCTATCCTGAATATCTACAGTACCACAAATTCCAAAGCAATTCATATTGATTTAACTAGAATCTTGGAAACGGACATTCTCTAGATCAAAAATCATCTTTTGGGGCCAAGGATTTACCTCAGTGGTTCTATCTTCTGCCTTGTAAGTACAAGGTCCAGAGTTCAATCTCCAGTAACCACAAACCACAATGTCGGGTGTGGTGACTCATGCCCATCAGCAATCAGTACCACATACTACAATGGCAGGCACAGTGGCTCACACCTGTAATCCCAGCACTCGAGAGGCAGAGGTAGGAGGACTGCTGTGAGTTCGAGGCTCACCTGGGCTATATAGTGAGCTCAGTGCCAGCCTGAACTACAAAGCAAGACCCTGTCTCAAAAACAAACAAACAAAAATCATCCTCTGATGATTGTAAGGAGAATCTAGGGTTTAGAATCCATGCTTCTAATGAGTGTATATGCTTTGGAACATGAGTGTGGCCCTGCCATCTTGCTTTCTCATTACTGAGACGCAACACCTGACACTCACAATTTAAAGGACAGGTTTATTTTGGCCCACAGTTTATGGAGCCTTCAGGCTATGGCTAGCATGCCAAGACACAGAGGAGAGCACAGTGGAAGGGCCTGAGTGGAGGAAAGCTGCTCATGTCACACCTGCCAGGAAGCAAAGAGAAAAGGGGGAGCCAGGAGTGGCAGTATCTCTTCCAATCATCGCCGGTGATGAGCCTCTTCCAACCAGACCTCCACCCCTAAGAGCAAATAGGGTATAGGGTATACTTTCATAATCTGTCACCTTCCAAACACATGGAACTTTTGGAGCCATTTTAGATCTAAATCATACCATTCTATCCTGGGCCCCAAAAGATTCTCTTTTTTTTTTTTGAGACAGGGTCTCGCTTTGTGGTTCAGGCTGGCCCTGAGCTCAGCCTCCAACTCACATCACAGCAATCCTCCTGCCTCTGCCTCCCGAGTGCTGGGATTACAGGCATGAGCTACCAAGCCCGGCATGGTGGTATGTGGTACTGGTTGCTGCTGGGGTGAGTCTCCATGCCCAGTATTGTTATGTGGTTACCGGGGAATCGAACCCAGGCCCTTGCACTTGCAAGACAGGCGCTGGAACCACTGAGCTAACTCCCCGGCCATCTCTTTATGTAAAAATTTCTTTATGTAAAATATTTATAGTTTATCTCTAAGAATCATCAAAGTTCTGACTGTTTCAGCATGGCTTTTCAGACTAAAAGCAACCTCTTAACTGTGTACCCCTATAAAAGTTAAAAAGAAAGTTGAATACTCCCAACACACAATGGCACAGAGTAAAGATCTCACTTCAAAAGGAGAAATAGGTAGATTGAAAAGAACATGACCAAAGCAAGACTGAAACCCAACAGGACAGACTTTAAATCCTGAAGTTCCATGTCCAGCTCTCCTGGAAAGTTGTGGTATGATATGAACTCCAGAGGGCTTGGCCACCTCACCTCTATGGCACTGCCAGTCATAGCCCACATGGCTGCTCTTGGGGCAGCTTCCCTTGTGGCCTGTGACTTTCCTGAGCAGACACTCACATTCCTGGCATCTCCAACTTCATGTGGTCTCCACAGCACTTTCAGCTTTACAATTATACTGCCCTCTTTTCACATACTCCTTAACTCCCAGGCCTTCTGAAATCTGAGTGGAATCTTCCCTGATGTCATACTATCCCATTCAGCATATCCATAAAACAAAGACCGGATGGATCATGCCAAGATCTACCTCCAACTTGCGCAGTGGCCAGGCCCCCACAGTTCATGGCTGTGGAAGCCTTACAGGGTCTAGATGTGACTATGAAAGGAACCCCCAAAACCAAGTCCCTAGGCACCCACTATCCAGGAAGGTGCTTTGTGGCTCCATTCTCAAGGCAGTCTTTTAAAGGAGTTTGTTTGTACCCTTTTACAACCTTGAGCCAGAGAAAGGTAGGCCTTGCTGATTTCTGAGATACCTTCAAGATGTTTTTCCTATTGTCCCAATACAAAGTACCTGGCTCCTATTTCATGGTAATCTTTTTAGTACTGACACTCTCGAAGGCTCCAACTTTGCAGGCATTTCCTTTCTGATGATATTGTATACTTTTTAAATAATTTAACCCTGGCCTTTGCTCTTGGTTTTAACTGTAGATCTTGCTAAATGCAGAAAGTATTACCCATGCTACAGTCAGTAGCCATGCTGCCTTGACATTCCCTCTGCCAGATTAGACCACTGCCATTAATCTCAGTCTCCCATAAAGTCTCAAGACAGAAGCAAAATGCAGACAAATGTTCTGCCAGCATGTAACACATATGTTCTAGTGTTTATCTGCCATGGAGTCCTTATTCCCAGCTGGCACCTCTTGAGCCACACTTTTACTCTCTGCCTTTCTATCAGCAGTTTTCTGAGCCCTAACAAGAATCTCCCAACCAGCTCAGCTAGTGCTTCAGTATGAATCATCTCCAAACTTTCCAACTCTTCCCATGAGCCAAAGGCTTCAAGACTGTGTGGTCAGATAAAAATCATATCAAACCCGGGGCCGGGGAGTTAGCTCAGTGGTTCCGGCGCCTGTCTTGCAAGTGCAAGGGCCCGGGTTCGATTCCCCGGTAACCACGTAACAATACTGGGTGTGGAGACCCACACCCAGCAGCAACCAGTACCACATACCACAGTGCCGGGTGTGGTGGCTCACGCCTGTAATCCCAGCACTCGGGAGGCAGAGGCAGGAGGATTGTGATGTGAGTTTGAGGCTGAGCTCAGGGCCAGCCTGAACCACAAAGCGAGACC
>PVIR01018069.1:0-17738 GCA_004026965.1 Petromus typicus
CTTTGTGGTTCAGGCTGGCCCCAAGCTCAGCCTCAAACTCACATCACAGCAATCCTCCTGCCTCTGCCTCCCGAGTGCTGGGATGACAGGCGTGAGCCACCACGCCCGGCACTGTGGTATGTGGTACTGGTTGCTGCTGGGGTGAGTCTCCACACCCAGTGTTGTATGTGGTTACCGGGGAATCGAACTCGGGCCCTTGCACTTGCAAGACAGGCACTGGAACCACTGAGCTAACTCCCCGGCCCCCCCACTCTGAGGTTTCTATTCACTATATTGATATTTTGTTTTGTAGTGTAACAACTTTTTAATAGTCAATTTTTATATTGAAATCATTATTTTTACAGTGCTTATATTAGAAAAAAATCTTGCTTTAGTTAGCGTGATAATGATACCCATAAATATGTAATATCATTAATTAGTATAAGTGTATCATCTACTATAATTTGTAGTAAATCTGTACAGCACACATGTTGTCATGTCTTCTTCCTCACTTATGTCAAGCCTTCTAAGTTAAAACCTGTTACTTTTTTATGGATTTCAGATAAAGTCTGGAAATCTTGCCTAGTTGTTATGAGCACTATACACTGACTGTATGTTGAATAAAAGATGAAACCTTTTGTTATCAAGGCTCTAGTTTCTTGATGAGGATCATAAAGTAGGTACTAGTTCAATGACTAGTTCCAATTTCTGTAATACTCTTCCTCATATGTTTCATTGTTCTTCTACTCTAGAATGTGTTTAGACTGGAATTTTTAAATTTAGTTTTATTGGCACATTTTGTATATACATTATGCTCACATTGAACATTGAGGGTTTGTACCAATACATCATGTCTTGATTTTTAATTTTCCCCTTTCCCTGTAAATTGAAATTTTACCTCTTGCTTCACATTTCATCACTGAAACATTGCAGTTCTCTTTTCTTATTAACCCCTATAATAAGACTATAAAAATTTTCTCTTTGCCTATTTGACCCTATAATTTGTGTCTTTGTGAGATTAATTTTTACTCTCCCTGTGGTTCAAAAATAATTATTTTAAATGTTTAAAATGAGTTTTCCCTTTCTACTGAAGATTGAGTTGGAAATTGAGCCTCCATCTCCTAGAAATATGACTATCAAGTTATTTCCTGTGTAACATTATTAAATATCCTTTGATGACAGCAATTCTAGACATTAGGTTTAGGTAACAATTGTTCAGCATCATATAAGTTACACATTAATTAAATTATCAATAACTATAATTACTTATGTAATAACTGGGGTTTTTTTTGGTTTTTTTTTTTTTAGGTTTTTTGAGACAGGGTCTTGCTTTGTGGTTCAGGCTGGCCCTGAGCTCAGCCTCAAACTCACATCACAATCCTCCTGCCTCTGCCTCCCGAGTGCTGAGATTACAGGCGTGAGCCACCACGCCCGGCACTGTGGTATGTGGTACTGGTTGCTGCTGGGTGTGGGGTCTCCACACCCAGTGTTGTTATGTGGTTACCGGGGAATCAAACCCGGGCCCTTGCGCTTGCAAGACAGGCGCCGGAACCACTGAGCTAACTCCCCGGCCCTGTAATAACTGTTTTTACCCTTTTTTTGATGAGAGCAGAGTACTTTCAGTACAATACTTTGAGAAAGTAGAATTTGTTTAAAGAGGTGAGAAATTGAAAAACTCAGTGAACTAGACTGAAAAAAATTTTGAATTTCCAAATGCTCAATTTTTATATAAAGAGTTACAAGTTGATCTCCTGTTACAAATTTATCATTCATGATTTCTTTTTCTTACTGGTCTGTCTGGCTAGAACATTATTTTGTCTTTTTTTTCTTCTTTGTAGAGCCAGGGATTGAACTCATGACCTTGTACTTGCAAGGCAAATAGTAGCACCATTGAGTTAACTGTCCTAGCACATTATTTTATGTGGTTCTTTGAAAAATTTAGTAGGTAAACTTGAAAAAATTTCATGATTAATAAAAAGTTCTAGGGCTGGGGATTTGGCTCAGTGGCTCTGGCGCCTATCTTGCAAGCTCAAGGGCCTGGGTTCAGTCCATAACCACAAATAATACTGGGCATGGAGACTCACCCCAGCAGCAACCAGTAGCACATACCACAGTGCCAGGTGTGGTGGCTCACGCCTGTCATCCCAGCACTCAGGAGGTAGAGGAAGGAGGATTGCTATGATGTGAGTTTGAGGCTGAGCTCAGGGCCAGCAAGAGAGACCCTGTCTCAAAATAAATAAATAAATAAATAAAATAAAAAATAAAAAGTTCTAGTAAATCTATGAATTTATACTCATTCTCTTTTTTATGTGTGGCTAAAGGGCACAACTAAGCAAACTAGAGAAGTTAGTGTGAATAGAAGACTTTAGTAAATCCCCATATTTCATATGACAGTGTATGGCACAGTGGTTGTATGGAACAAGTCCCAAAGCTGGCCGGAAATCCCATTCTGAAGATGCAAGCAGAACAATAAAACTGAAGGAAGAATATAGGAACCTCTGACTTTGTTTGCTTTATTATTACATTAATTCTAAGCAACTGAATAAATAACCTGTTGTCTCATATAGAAAACTACTACTTCTCTGTGAACTCTGAAATTTATGCTGTATCTGACAACATACTCTTGGGTATCAGACATTTGCATATCACTTCTACTTAAGTAAATCCTGTATGAACAAACAACAAACCTAATGGAAAGGTGTAACTAAACAGAAATAGATTTTAATCCCAGTTATTAGGAGTTGACTTGAGGCAAACAAGAAACAAAAACAGCCTCAGATTTCTCTTTGAAATACACATAAGTTACCATTCTGTTTTCAGTATTAGACATGCTATCACTGATCTCACACACCTGATTAGATTGTTGAGTACCAGAGGCCAAGGTGAGAAAAAGTGAACTTGGAGGGGTGGAGAAAGGTTAATTAATGGGTATAAAGTTACAATTAGCTAGGGGTAAGAGCTCTGGGGCCTATTATACAGTATAGTAACTATGCATAACTAATATTTTGTACATTTTAAGAAGCTAGAAGAATTTTGACATGTGTTTGAGAAGATAAATATTTCTGCTGATGTAGATAGTATGCATTATAGGCATGTATTAAACATTACATGGTACCTCATTATTATTGCAACTCTCATTACTTATTTTGTGTTGCGCATGAATTTGGGGGATGAATCTAGGGGTTGACATATACTAGGCAAGTGCACTAACTCTTAACTTTATCCTCACTTCAACATTTATCAGTTAAAACAATATTTTATCAGTTAAAATTTTTTTTAAAATCAGAAGTAATGTAAATTCATGGTATATAGACACTGATTTCCTGTTATTTATTTTATGTATTAATAACCAAATACTATTTGAGCATATAGTAATTTTGGATACACTAACTATACAAGTCTAAGCAAAATATAATTCAGAAAAGATATAAAACTTAGATATTTTAATTGTAATTTTCTTTCTTTCAGAATTACTTACTGTCATCTACCTTTCCAGAGTAAATGGCTCTATGTTGGAACAGAAAGAGGAAATACACATATTGTAAATATTGAATCTTTCATTCTTTCCGGATATGTTATCATGTGGAACAAAGCAATTGAATTGTAAGTTTGAACTTGAATAATATTTTATTTAGCTTAAATATTTTATATTTTTATGTAACATATACAGTACATTAAATTATTGGTATTTTATACATTGTTTGCTAAATTATAGTTGATTGTAATGAAAAGTTAAGCTAAAGCAAAACTATAAGTGTTTTAAAAATAGATATAATAATGTGGTAGTATGTATGGTAATATTAGATTTTTCAAACATTGTAAATAATTAAGGCTTTTATTTATAAATTTTAATGATAAGGTAGGATCATTATATATTGAAATCATGTCAGTATGGTGTGGTCAACTTTAACTAATTTTAGGGAGAAATTTTTTTCTTCCTTTTGTGAATCAGACTAGGGATTTTATTTTATTTTTTTAAAAAAAACAGTGTTTAATATGAGCATATCATAGTATCACAAAAACATGCTAATTATTATGACTAAAAGAAAAACTTTCAAAATTAACAGTAGTTATCTAGATGGTGAGATTAAAGGTTTTTTCTTTCTTCATCTCCTGTATAGGTATATTATTAGTTTTAATTAAGAAGCAGATTTTAAAATTTGCAATATAAAAGATACATTAAAAAATTTATGACTTTTTGCAAACAGGACATCTGTGGTTAGACAGTTGAATGAAGCGTGGAAATTATTCTAGGATTCTGTCCTCATTGGATATTGTTTTCAGAACTGATCACATTAGTTATTTTTGCATAAAACATTTTAATTATTTAAAAAATTTTTAAAATTTACTTTATTTGTAAATTTTACATACACATCATGTTCACATTCAACATTAAGAATTTGTACCAGTGCTGAGGATTTAGCTCAGTGGTTACTGCGCCTGTCTTGCAAGCGCAAGGGTCCGGGTTCGATCCCCGGTAACCACATACTTATATTGGGTGTGGAGACTCACACCCAGCAGCAACCAGTACCACATACCACAGTGCGGGGCGTGGTGGCTCACGCCTGTCATCCCAGCACTCGGGAGGCAGAGGCAGGCGGATTGCTGTGATGTGAGTTGGAAGCTGAGCTCAGGGCCAGCCTGAACTACAAAGCGAGACCCTGTCTCAAAAAAAAAAAAAAATAAAATAAATAAATAAATAAAGAATTTGTACCAGTATATGACATGACTTAATTCTCATTTTTTCTCATTTCCCTGCCTACCCTACAACCTCCATCCCCTGTAAAACATTTTAATTATTAACAAAGTATCTGACACTTTATATTAATTTGAACAGTTTCTTCCTTTTTCATAACATGTATTGCACATTTTGGTTCTTATTTACACTTTCAATTACTAACACCCAGAAAGGCAATGTGATATTTACACATGTCCAATTTATTTCACTTAAATATGATCTTATTTAGCCATATAGGTCTCAACATTATTCTTTAGGGTAGTAGGTATTCTATTAAATAGAAAACCATATCTTTTTGTCTGTTTTTTGCTTTATTGGCATTTGAGTTGTTTCCAAGATTTATCTGTTACAAATTGTATTGCTATAAACATAGGTGGTCATATATTGCTGTACTCCGAAGCTTTTATTACTTTTAGGAAGATAGCCAGCAGGGTAGCTGGGGCAAATGGAATGTCTAGTCCTAGTTTTTTGAGGAATCTCCTAATTGTTGTCCTCAGTGGTTACACCAGTCTACAATGTCACCAACAGTGCAGAATGATTCTTTTTTTGCCACAGCCCCACCAGTATTTGTTGTGGGTTGCTTTCTTGATCACAGCTATTCTTTTTGGAGTAAGATAGAATCTCACCAGTGTTTCATTTGCATTTCTTGAACATCCAGTGAGGTTTAACAGTTTTTCATATATTTATTTTCTGTTTTTACCTCTTAATCTGAAAAGTGTGTGTTTATCTAAGTTGCCCATTTTTGGATTGGGTCAATAAATTTGGGAGATCTGATATCTTTCAGGTTTTTTTGTATGTTCTATATATTAATCCTTTGTCTGTGGAACAGCTAGCTAAAAATTTTTTCTACTCTGTGTGTTGTCTTATAACTCTGTTGGTGATTTCTTTTGCTGTGCTGAAATTTTAGCATGGTGAGATCTCAGTTATTGATTCTTTTTTCCCATATGATCGGGGTATTTTTCATGAATTTTTTGCCTATGCCTAAGTCTTCAAGAGTTCTATGTATTCTCTTTTCCAGCAGATTTAGTATTTATTTTCATATTTAGATCTTTAATACATTTTGACTTTAGTTTTGTGTGTAGTGAGATACATGGGTCTAGTTTCAGTCTTTGGCATGTTAAAGGCCAGTTTTTTTGAGCACTATTTAATGAAAAGGCTCTCTTCCAGTGAATGTGTTTAGACACTGGCAAAGATAAGGTGGCTGATTGTGTCTGGGGTTGTTTAGGTGTCTTCTGATCTGTTCCACTGATCCTTAGGTATGGTGTTTTGTTTTGTGCCAACACCATGCTGTTCTTATTACAGTAGCGTATTCTGTAGTATAATTTCAAATCCAGGACTGTGATGTCTCCTGCTTTTCCTTTGTTTCCCAGAATTGTTTGGTTATTCCAGATCTCTTCTGGTTCCATATAAATTTCAAAAATGTTATCTATAGTTCTGTGAGGTATGCTAATGGAACTTTTATCAGGATTATATTTAATCTGTATAACAGTTTGAGAGTATGGCCATTTTTACTATGTTGGTTCTGCCTACCCAAGAGCACAAGATATCTTTCCATTTTCTATTATTTCTCTAATCTCCTTTTTCAAAGTGCTTTAATTTTCAGTGTACAGTTCTTTTATTTCCTTTGTTAGTCAAAAGAGGTCTTTTGCCTCCCTTGTTATCTTGATTCCTATATATTTGATTTTCGATGTTACTGTGAAAGGCTTTGTTTGCCTAATTTTTCCTCTCAGTGAATTTGTTATTTTTATATAGGAATGCTATTGATTTTGAGTGTTGACTTTTTATCCATCTACACTACTGAATTTGATTACTATATCTGAAACTTTTTGGTGAAGTTTATGAGTTCATCTTTGTAGAGAGTTGTGTCATCCACAAATAATGATAATTTGACTTCTTCCTTTCCTTTCTTTATTTCTTTTATTATTTTTTGTTGTTGTTGTCATTTGCTCTGGGTAATGTTTCCAGAATTATATTAAATAAGAATGGTGATAGTGGGCATCTTTGTTTTGCTCCTTGTTTTTAAGTAAAAACTTTCAATTTTTGACTATATAATATTGACTATTTGTTTTTCATAAATGAGTTTTATTAGATTAATGTAAAGACCCTCTATTCCAGTTTTCTGTAAGGTTATTATTATGAATGGGTGCTGAACTTTGATAAATGCTTTTTCTGTGTCTGTTGAGATGGTCATGTGATTTGTATCTCTGGCTCTGTTGAGATGGTGCATTACATTTATTGACTTACGTATGTTGAAAATCCCTGCTTCTCTAGGTTGAATCCCGTTTGATCATTGTATATAATCTTGTTTTTTTGCATTCAATTTGCTCATATCTTACTGAGGATTTTTGAATCTGTGTTCTTTCTGGAGAATGTCTTGTAATTCTATTTTTTGATCGTGTCCTTCTCTGGCTTTGGTATCAGAGTAATATTTGCTTCCAGGAAGGATTTTGGGAATATTCTTTCCCTTTCTATTTCTTTAAAGAGTTTCAAAAATAGCGGTGTTCTATCTTCTCCAAATTTCTTATAGAATTCAGAAGTGAAACCATCAGGGCCTGGGGTTTTCTTTGTTGGTAAGTTTTTAATTACATTTTCAATTTCATGACTTGATAATTGGATTACATAGAATATTTGGATTAAGAATATTTGTGCCTACATAGAATATATGTAGAATAATTGATTACATAGATTATTTGTATCATTTACACACACACACACACACACACACACACACACACACATACACACACCAATATATATATGAATCTGTCCATTTCTTCTGTGTTCCATCTTATTAGAATGCAAGTTGTAAAAGTAGTTATTGATGATCTGGATTTCCACAGGATTCATTGTGTCTTTATTCCTAACTGCATGCATTTGAGTCATTTTTTGATAAGGTTACATATCAATGTGGAAAGAGCTACAAGAAACCCATATAAAATCTGCTCACTTTTTCCTTCCAGCATATATTCTAGAATGCAGAGTAACTCTGATTTCCAACTACAGAACAATGATAAAATATACTAGTTTTTAAATGAATACTATGCTTTGTCATTATATTAGGTATTATATGGATGTAATTTCTAATGCTCACAATTATTCTGTAAGGTTGAACTTACTGAGTGGAGGCTAATAATTATTTTTAGATGAGAAAATTTAAGATAAAACCTCTAAGCATGGGATTCTTAATCCCAGGGTCTTGTGTTCATACCCGATATTGGGCACCAAATGTAGGGAACAGGGAAAGGGGATGAAACTAGAACCTTTGCAGTAGTTCTAGTCTCCTGAGAGCCTGACAGTATAAAGAAAATAATAAATAATCAGAAATGAGACTTAGAGAAGCTGAGCTTGGGCCTAATCCATGTTACTCTGAGTAGCAAAGACCACAGACCTGAGCTTGTGATACCTTTTATTCAATCCATTTGAAACAAGCAAGGTAACAGATCATTCAGATGGCAGCAGTTTCAATATCTCAGGAGTAATAAATGTAACAGGTCACTCAGATAGCAGCATGTTTGTACATCCTAGAAAAATTAGGAATTATGTAGATGAAGGTCCTGGTGTAGTTCTGCCCTGGAGCAATACAGCATGTGGGACCACGGGGATCTTTGTTGTTCTGGGAGTCAAAGAGTCAAGTTCTCAGGTCCAAGTATGTCGTAGCTGGCCTGCAAATAGGAAATCTCAGCCCAGTCATGCTCCCAATTGTCTAATTAATTTTCTCAAATAGGCTTACTCCTGACATTATATCTTGCTTACTCTGAGAAGGCAGTATTAGGAGAGTCTAGAATTACTTAATTTGTCAGTTTTAGGTAATTCCAAGTAATTTTTGAAAACTTGAATATTACTTATTTTTTTGTGCTAAATCTTTCATGGTTTTTGTGTGCTTAAGAAATAAGGTATAGATAGATCAATTTAACCTGCATAATTATTTTATTAAAACTAGTTGAAATCTGAGCACTAATCTCAGGTCATATCAGATTATATCATAATATGATCATATGCATAAGTTAAACTAGACATTATAAAAGAATTATGCCAGATATTAGAGTAGAATAAGGTCAGATGCACAGGGCCCCTTTAAGTATATATTGTTAGCCTCACAATTATGTATTCGTTACTTTAGATAACCAGACATATGATACGTAACTAATGGACTAGTGTTTCCCCGCTTGTCAGTTTTCTGTAAGTTGTGTATCACTAGTGTGAGTTTCTTTTAAATTGAAGATGCCATTTACAAGGGTAAAGTCAGAAATTTCATATCAAAAGAAAATTTAAATCAGGTATACACTGTGAAAGTTTGATGAAACATTCACTGCATAAGTTTTGTAGCTGTAGTGTAAGTAAGGCAATTTCTAATTTTCAGAAGTTCATATGTTTAACAATGCCAAATCTGATTTTTTATATGGAACTTTGTTCTTAAAACTGATTTTTTCTAATTGCAATTTCTTTAGACTTGCTAGAGATAGTTCATTAAAAAAACAAAAAAAAATCATGGATTTGAGCTTAACTCCTTAGTTTCTTTACTTCAGTCTCTAACAGCAAGGTAATTTCATGTTTACTTTTTAATTAGTGCTTTGAATTGATTTAACAGGTCTACCAAGACTCACCCAGGTCCAGTTGTACATTTAAGTGATAGCCCAAGAGATGAAGGGAAAGTGAGTATTATAATGTCATTGTACCTGCTTTTATTTTACTTATTCTTTTAAAAAAGGTATTTCTCTTCCCCTCCTTCTCCTCCTCCTTTCTCTTCTTCTCCTAGTTTTCCTCTTCATTATTACTATTATTACATACTAAAAATGTGGCTCTGTTAGAAGCATCACGTGTCATATGAAAACTAAAGTTTGAATGTGAGTAAATGAGTGAAGAGATGAATTACTCTTGCTTACAGCAGTTCCTAATTACATCCTCAGTATCAACTGAAGCTACATATGAATCTAATTTGAATCTGAAGGAAGTTAACATGTAGAACAATTTTTATTATCTAGTGTTTTATGCTTGAACTTCATAATATATCAATGTCATTAATCTTTTGTCTTTGTTGTTTGGTTTTGATAGAGAAGTGGTCAGTATTAAATAACATACATTAGCCAATCTTGATATTATAAATGTGTACTAATATATAAAATATTGACTACATAAATAATTATTATTTACTTTATTTCATAATTGGTCTTTGTTGATGAGGAATCAAAATTGATAACATGAAGAAATCGTAAAGAATCACTATCATAGATGTGTTATGTAGATGTAAAATCCCCTTGATGAATGTAATCATTATGTACTGAGAACATGTACTAATAGAAATAAAAAATTGCTGTCTTAAATAATAAATCTCAAATATATAACTTCTGATAAGTACTGTAGAAAACATTAATAAATTATAAGGGGTTTGGTTCTTCATTGTTAAAGGATAGAAACTGAGTTAATCTAAAAAAAATTAAACCTGAAAGGCAAGTCCATATGGTGAAACAACATTGCAGTCCTTCAGATTGATCCATTAATGCAATGTAATTCTAATATGGTGCCAAGGAAATATGTTTATTAAAGAATTCAGAAGCTGATTTTGAAATTAACCAAAAGAAGAAAAAGTCTAAGAATAGCTAAGACATTCTTGAAAAAGAAATGCTATTTTTAAGAATCTCAGTGGATCTAAATAAATATTCCTGACAAGGTATTTTAGGACATGATTAACTTATTAAAAAATGATATTGAACAATTTGCTATCCATTTTGGAAAAAATAAGGTCTCCACCTTACAACTTTCCAAGAAATGGCCTTTAGAGTAGAAAACACATAAACATTGAAATTACAAATCAGAAAATATTTGAAGAAACTTACATATAATTTGTTTCTGTGGTGTAGGGACATAGGGAAGTCAGAAAACCTACAGCCTATAAGAAGTATAACAAAAAAAGCAAAACAACATAATAAGAGACAGAGTTTGCTAAAATGACAGGTAAATAATGAATATTAAGGATACATAAAGCAATTTTATACTAAATTAATAGATGAATCTAATAAATTAGGTAAAGGCAAAATAAATATATTTATAAATGTGAACATTAGTACTAGAAAGAACAATTTTTTGAAGTTATGCTTGTCTTTTACCTCTAAAGAGTAGCATCTGAGAGTGAAGAAGGAATAGCTTCACAGCTAATTACTCAATATTTGTATATTTCATTATACCAATTTTCAAAGTCATACTGGCAAAATAATAAAAAATGTAAAAGCTAGCAATGCCAAGTAATGAAAGAGGCAATCCTACATGGTCATGTACTATAGGTGTATATCTCAGCACAGGAAATTTAACATTATTTACATTTAAAACATTTTCAAATTTCATTATGACCTAGAAAATCAATTTCAGATGTCTATATTAATTATATTACAATGGGGCAAAAAAAAATTTTTTTTTTTTAAAACGGTCTCGCTTTGTAGTTCAGGCTGGCCCTGAGCTCAGCCTCAAACTCACATCACAGCAATCCTCCTGCCTCTGCCTCCCGAGTGCTGTGATTACAGGCGTGAGCCACCATGCCTGTTACTGTGGTATGTGGTGCTGATTGCTGCTGGGTGTGAGTCTCCATGCCCAGTATTGTTTGGAGAATCTGGGGAGTCGAACCCTGCCCCTTGCGCTTGCAAGACAGGCGCCAGAATCACTGAGCAAAATCCCTGGCCCAGCGGGCAAATTTTAAAGACAGTCTAAATGCCTCTTAATAGAAAATTGAACAAATGCATGCTGATACACATACACTTCAAAGTTCCCTGAGATGCACAGTTTTCTTTTAAGAAAAAATTATAGAGCAGTAAAGTGTAAATCATTGCAACATTGTATTTATATTTTTTATGCATTCACATACCTAATATATTAAAGCCTGAGAATATATATGCAAATCTGGGAAGGAAATGGGGATTAGAATTGGGAAAAATAGTAAAAGCTATTTCTATTTTCCTGGTGCTGTTCAGATTTTTATGAATGAATATAATATGTGGTGATTATATGGTTACAGCTGAGTGAATACAAAATAAATGGATATTGGCATCAGAAAACTGTAGGTAGTGGCTCTAAGTGCTTATTAGCATATAACCTTGAACAAGTCACTTCACTTCTTTAGACCAAATCTTATATATCTCTTATTTCTGTGTACTTTATAGGTTTACTGGCATTTTGACTTAATTTTATTAAAGACAGATAATAATTGATTGTTAGTATATAAACTAGTGTTAATTTTAAAATTTTACCTGCATCATTGAATGTTTTGTTTTTTTAGAGTTTTCGTTAGATTTTCTGGGATAGTTATGTATTAAAGCATAAGAAATGTAGATCAATTTTATCTTCTTTCTTTCTGATGTTTATATTTATAAATGTATAGTATATTTTATTGTTTTGCTAGCTGACTCTGTAAGATTGAAAATAATGGTCTGAGTGGAAACTTACCTTTGTTTTCAGTCTTGAAGGATTTCAGATTTCTTCAAGTATTTCAGCATTAAGCAAGATAATTGCTACAGGCTTTTGGATGATTGCTTTTATGAAACTAAAACATTTCTACCTGTTTACAAAATTCTAAAAGTTTTAAATTGTGAATGGTATTGAATTTATTGAATACTTTTTAATGTACATCATCTGGATATTTATTCCTTGATTTTAGTTTTTTGAAATATGTTAACAGATTTCTCTACTTTTAAACAACTTGCAATTCTGACATTAGTCAGTTTGGAAGGGGATAGCTTCCTTTGGAGGTTGGCTGGTAAATTGAAAAAACATAAGTACTACAGCTGAGGCTTCCACAGGAGCAAGTATCATAAAATAAGAAAGTAGAACATCATTCCCTCAAGATAATATTTACAAAGGGAATGGATATCAAAAGAGTGTTCTTGAACTATACCTATATTAGATGTAGTAATGAGTTCATCTCTTCAGATTCTCAGCTTTGCTTGTTTCCTTACTTTTGGCTGTTGCTTCACTTGAGCTGTGGCAGAGGTAATTTCATGCAGTATTGCTTCCTAACGTTAACTGGCTATGCCTAGAATCTCTGGCTCCACTTATCAATTCCACATTCAAAAGATGTACCATACCATAGGACCTTCGGTCTGGCTTCCCTTAATGAGATATTAGAAGTTATTCCTCTCTTCCTTTCTTCCCTTTTATTGAGTGATGGGAGTCCCTATTCTGAGCTGGGTTTTGTTCTTGTTCGTTTGTTGCTTTAAAATGAACTGTTAGCAGCTACAAGTTCGTGCCATTGACACAACTGCTCAATAACTGGATATGTCTTCTCCTTCTTCATGTAAAAAAATGGTTTGTGGGATAATGAATCTTACTTGTTCCTCTTTTGCTTTGCTTCACTTTTCCTTTACTGTTATACCCCCAAGATTGTACTTTCTTATGAAACATTAGCAATTATGTCTTGTTACAGCATTTTTTCCATAGATTTGGATTTATTTAATAGTTGTCATCGTTGTTCTAGATTAGGGAGTAGACTATAGGCCTTGAGTCAAATCTGTCCTGCTATCTGTTTTTATAAAATGTTTTATTGGAACACAGCCGTGTTCACTCTTTAATATTGTTTAGGGGTGATTTCTTTCTATAAGAGCAAAGCAGAGCACTTGTGACAAAGACTAGATGGCTTGCAACGCCTAAAATATATACTACCTGCCCCTTTACATAAAACATTTGCTGAGTCCTATTCTAGACTATAGACCCTTGGCATGGATTTTGGAATTGGATTGTCACCTCTCTAAAATCAAAGAACCTATTGAAGGTGCCATGTGGGGAAGTATCCAACACTGCCATACAGTTACATGCCAATCATAGTCACATTCTCTTGTGATTAATTAGAATAATGAGGTGTTAGAAAGATACTACAATGAGAGATCAGATACTTTTGGTGCTTAATTTATATGGAGAAATTATAAATATAATGATAGTAAAAATAGTTTCATCTGTTGGCATTTGTATTTTTCTATTACTAACATAAATGATTATAAATTTGGTAACTGAAAACAGTAAAAATTTATTATATTACGATTGTGTGGGCCAGAAGTCCAACACAGGTCTCACTGCACTAAAATCAAGGTATTGCCAATTTTCCATCTCTTTAGGTAACTCTAGAAAAGAATCTGAGTTCTTGCCTTTTCAGAGTCTGTCCACATTCACTGGGTTGTTGCTGACTTTTTCCACCTTGAGACTCAACAAAGTGGCATCTTCCTGACTTTGTCCATCATTACATCTTGTTTTTACCACCTGTGTGAAACATTCTCCACTCTAAAGTACTCAGGTGATTAGTTTTTATCCACTTAGGTAACCCAGGATAATCCTTTACATTAATTTCCAATCTTTAAATATATTTGAAAAGATTTTTCTCATGTAAATTTTTATGTGTGTGATACTGGGGATCAAACCCAAACCTGTGTTTATAATAAGCATACACTCTACAACTGAACTATACCCACTGCCCATTTGGAATAGTATATTTGAAGATTTTGAGAATTAGAATGTTGACATTTTGGGGAAGTTTTATATTCTGTGAATTTCATACTAGAAATTAATTAATAATTTACTGTATCCCACATGCCCTGAGAGAGCTTTAAAAGAACTCTTATTTCCTTTATCCTTGGGCCCAGTATCTGTTTATAAAGAGACCAATTATGTAGCTTTGATGGGTACTGTTTTTTCTGAGACTTAAGGAAGAGATTCTGACTCTATCATCTGGTACTTTATAGTTTTCTTGGGATGCCATAACAAATTACCACAAATGAGTGAGTTAAAGCAAAAGTTTACTTTTCCATAGTTCTGGAGGGGAGAAGTCTGAAATCAAGGTATTGTTTAGGCCCTAATCCTCTGAAGGCTTTACAGGAAAATATTCCCTTGCCTCTTTCAGCTCAGGTATTCTTTGACCTGTGACAGTTTAACTCTAGTCTCCATCTTTAAAGACTATCTTTTCTGTGTTCGTTCTTCTTCTTACACAGACAAAAGTCATTAAACTTAAGGTAGGCCCACCAAATCCAGGATGATTTTATCTTAGGATTCTTAACTGATTTTCTCTGCATAAATATTCCAGGTGTAATGCATACTAGGTATGAGTAAATGTGTATCAATAAGCTTGAAAGTATAATAACTCTCCTCAGAACGCTCTCTGACTTCCTGAACCCTCCAGGCTAGAATATGTGCCATTTTCATATTTCAGAAGTAGAGTTTCTCATTTTTGGTAGACTGTGTAATAAACTCACTTGAGATAGTTGAGTTAGATGATATTTATATCACAAGAGTACTTCCAGTATCATTACCTCCAGCCTATAACCATAATCAGAATCATTTCAGCACAGCACAGCCATAGAAGTGTAAGTTGTCTTCTACAAAGAAATAGACCACACATGAAAGAAATAGAACACCTACCAAAGGAAATGAGAACCTCTTTAATATTCTTTTTCTAAGGGAATGTGTCTGAGAGTGGTTTTAAAGGGATTACATAGGAAAATACCTATTTCTGTAGGGAACTCACCCAATATTTGGGGTGTGATATTTGCTAAGGACATTTAAATCTGGTTTCTGAGATGGCTCTTTGAACCTGTACTCAACAAAGGCATATAATTAATAGATAAGTCAAAGACTTTTGAGACACATTTAAAAATGACACAGAAGACTCTAGGAAATACAATGTTAAAAGGAATATATATTACTTGCTTTGGTAATTCCCCTCCTATTTTTGTACCTTAATTATATATAAGGACATGTTCTTAACAGGTAATATGCCAGAAAAACAGATATAAATATAATGGAGAAGCTTTGTAGCAACTATCATTGTTAGGCCTTTGTTAACAGAAGATGATGGTACAGAGCCAGTCTCCATGATATTTATGAGGTTTAAATATAATGGATTGGTAGAGGCCAGATGGCAATATTTAACCATATGGCAGTATGGACATAATTGCTGTAACGAGCATCAAGTGGCAATGCAGAAATCTCTTGTTAATAGTTAATATATTGTGATGTGTCTAGGAGTAAAATTAGGTAAGGAACTTACTGAGATACTTTAAGATTTGCATAAGCAGAAAATACCAAAAATACGTTAGTTCTTGATATTCACCACGAAAATGGAAACATCACAGCATCTCAACAGATTTCCAGACAGGTCAGTTCACAGGTTCAGAATCCATTCATTAAAAAAGAAACTAGATGTATCTGAAGAAGAATCCTGAAATACGTCATAAGTACATATAATAATTATGGAAACATCTGTAGTCACTTGAAGGAGTAACGTCAGAACAAAGATAGATACTAAGAGATCCAAAGAGCAGTTACAGGTTAAGGGTATGGAACTAAGTGATGAGGTGATAGTTTTAGCCTAAGACTAAGCTGAGAACTTAATCTGTTGCAAATGTCTTTCTTGACCTGTATATATGATTTCATTGGGTGGGAAGGAAATACCTCGACTGACAGAGGAGGAAAGAAAACAGCTGTGCTTCACAGTCAGGTCAGAGGATGTTGACACTAGTTGAATACAAATTATAGTTCAATTATATCCCTACATATGGATGACTCTGAGTGACCAAGGTACAGAAAATCCTTACAGGGGGTAGAGCCACCACAGTACACTTCATATGGAGAGTGGAATATTAAAAATCCGAAAGAAATTCTCTTCAACTTGGAAATTCAAAAACTCTTCGTTAAACATTAAGGCAAAAATAAATTATAAGTAAAAATTAAAGAGTACATAAACTATCAATATTGAAATAGTTTATGGCAGCCCATATAATCCAGAAAGCTTAAAACATTTACTATCTATCCCATTAGAAGAACTGTTTACTAGAGCCAAGATGGAGCTCAGTGGTGCCACACCTGCTTAGCAACCATGATGTCATGAGTTTGACACCTAGTACAAAACAAAAAACAGAAAAAGCACAACTGTTTACCAAATCCTGTATGGAGTCTAGCAGCAAATACAGAAATTTACAAATTTCTACAGAGAAATTTAGACTTTCTACCCACAAAAACAACTGATTTAGCTACAACTCATACATATTCTCTAAGTGAAAAACAAGCTAATTTAAAGGATTCTGTATCATAGAAGAACATGAAACCAGATTCATCAAAGCAATAAGGAAATTTATTATGCCCACTCACCTGATATCCTGTCCCTGATGTAGTACTAAAATGATTAGGAAGAATTCTACCATGTTTCCCTGAAAATAAGACTTAGTCTTATAATTATTTATGCTCCAAAAGAAACAATAAGGCTTATTTTCAGAAGATGTCTCATTTATTCATGTACACCAATTTATATTCATTCATGTACAAAACCTGCATTTATTCAAATACAGTATGTCGTCATCTTCTGGAATATTGTCATAACTCTCCCAACTCACGTTTTGGCCTATTTTTCTTATGACTACATTTCCTGTAGAGCAGGAAATCATGTACAGCTGTAGAACTGTTCACAAATGAGCCCTCCTTGTCCAGGTAGCCTGCTCATACTGTACTGGCAGCACAGCTGTCAGTGACTTCATTCTTTACTCAGTTCATGACCTCTTGCAGGCTAGGCTTTTAGTTCTCATTTAATCAAGTGTTAATTGAAGTCTTGTGAAACAGTTGCAGCAAAATGATGACAGTGAAGAATGATGGCACATAATAATGATGAAAAGTTACAGGCACCAAACTTCAGAAAATGCTTATGTAACACTATTACATTTAGTATATTCATTACACACACAGTGTATTGAATTACAAAGATTCATGTTAGAGGGCTGGGGATTTAGCTCATTGGTTCCGGTGCTTGTCTTGCAGGCTCAAGGACCCGGGTTTGATCCCCAGTTAACCATATACGATACTGGGTGTGGAGACTCATGCCCAGCAGCAATCAGTACCACATACCACAGTGCCGGGCGTGGTGGCTCACGCCCTGTAATCCCAGCACTCGGGAGGCAAAGGCAGGAGGATTGCTGTGATGTGAATTTGAGGCTGAGCTCAGGGCCAGTTTGAACGACAAAGCGAGACCCTGTCTCAAAAAAAAAAAAAAAAAGCAAAAGAAAAA
>PVIR01018069.1:17838-34024 GCA_004026965.1 Petromus typicus
AAAACAACAACTAAAAAAAAAAAAAAAAGATTCATGTTAGATACAACTATGTCTATTCATTATCAAGTATTTATGTTTTACTATGCATTGTGTCTGTTCTCTTGTCATTAATGTCTCAAATTCATCTGTTTACATAGACACTTTCCTTTTATCCAAAGGCCCTGCTGGAGTATTTGTGAATATTTAATTATGATTTACATTATTTAAATATTGAAGTCAATATTACATGTTATTTTTTAATTTTTTATGTCCCTCATGAGTTGTAATAGACATACTAAGTGTGTCAATCTAGCTGATGGGGTTAATTTTAGGAATAGGGCTTCTAGTACAAGTATCCTGAAAAATCATGCTAAGGTTTATTTTCCAGCTATGTTTTATGTTGGGAGAAATACGGTAGTCCTCAGTTTCACCTGTGAAGTAAGGGCTTCTTTGACCATACACAAGCACCTCAATATTTCCTAAAAGAAACCTAGGACCAGCTTCAGTCTTTCTGGTCATGGAGCACTGATAGGTCTGATATAATCCAGCATTCCAGGAGAAAATGGAGCCAGCAACTTGGGCTCGAAAGCACCATTGGTTACTTAGCTGCCCCAAACTAATCCCTGATCCTCACTCAGCATGGAAAAACAAAACAAAACACAACAAAATTCCTAGTTCTAAGGATGCACATTGGAATGGAAGGAATGAATTTGCATATTCAATTGTCCAACTTTTCTGGACATACCTAAATATCTAGCATTTTGTTACCCAATTTGAATCTCCAGTGAACCTGGTATAGTCTGGCTGCCTGGAAAGAACAAATGTTGTGGTTTGGACTGATAGATACCGTAACTACCTCACAAAAGGATGTAGAAGATTAAAAAGTTACACAAAACAAAAAGTATTTCAATTACAAAATCAAAAGCACAAAAGAGCATTACCAGAAAAGATAGACAAAAATATGTAAATGTCATTTATGGGACACAAAAATTGAAAGTGAAGATGGAAAAAGGTATTTTATGAAAAAAGGTAGAAGAAAAAACCAACTACTTGCTTCTTCACTGTGAGTTATTAGAGACAGTCTCTGGCCAGGCTGCTTGGGGGGGACTCCTGCATGAGCTCATTACACAAGCCTGGGGGCTTTGCTTATTTCATCTAATTCATGGACACTAATATAGAAACTCAAGGAAACTGAGAAGTCTGGCAAAGATGGTCTTAACAAATGAACAATATAAATGTGAGACCAACCCTAATGAAACAAATTATTTACCTGACAACAGTAAAAAATAACTGTGATAAAGACACTCATTGATGTCAAGAAAACAATGTGTACACCAAATAAGGATTTAAAGAAGATATGTAAAAGTACCAAACAGAATCACAAACTTGAGGAAAATAAGCTGAAAAATTCATAAAAAGGATCAGTATCCTACTAAACCAAATCGATGAAAAGATCTGAAAATTCAAAGGTTGCTGGAAATCAGAAAATCAAAATGAAAAACAATGAAGAAGGATTAAAAGACTTATGAGATTCCATCAAGTAGTTCATTACATGGGTTACAGAAGTCTTAGAAGAAATAAAGAATAGAAAGCTTTTCAAAGAAATGACTAAAAATTTCCCAAATCTGTGGAAGGTACTGGATATCCAAACCTATGAAGCTCTAAAAGCATCAAATCCTAAAAAAATCTACCTTGAGACCCATTATCATCTTGGCAAAGGTGACCTTGGCAAAGGCAAGAAACAATGTTTAAAGCAGCAGAAAAAAGAGAACTTGCTACATACAAGACATTTTTCTTAAAACATTTTTTGTAAGTAAGAAAATTACAAACCAGTAGGGAGTGAATTGATGCAAAAAGGGAGGAAAATTATGCCAAGCCACTTCCACCAAAACTATCCTTCAAAAAATGTGAGGTAAGGACTTTTCTTGGTAAACAAAAGCTGGAGAAGCTTATCTGTACAAAATCTGCCTTGTAAAAAATGCTAGAGTTTGTCAAATTGGTACAAAAGTATGTTAACACAATAACAGAAGGTATAAAACTCATTTGTAAGGATAAATACAGAGACATATCCAGAATATTGATGGGTTGATCACTTTTAATATAAAAATTAAAATATGTTTTAAAATTTACTATTAACTGGCCCAGGGATTTGGCCCAGTGGTTCTGACATTTGCTTTGCAAGTGCACAGTTCCAAGTTCAATCCCTGGTAACCACATACCACAATGTCAGGTGTGGTAACTCATGTCTGTAATCCCAGCACTTGGGAGAGCAAAGGCAGGAGGATTGCTATGAGTTCAAGGCTTGCCTAGGCTACATAGTGAGCTCCAGCCAGCCTGAACTAAAAAAGTAAGACCCTGTCTCAAAAAAAAAACAAAAAACAAAAAACAAAACAGTAACAGCAGGAAAAACTACAACTGCAATACACAATATGAATAGAATATTGTGACAAATTTTATCAGTTACATTGAGAGATTGAGTAAAATTTTTTATACTATTGAAAGTAAATTATTATTTTTGTCATTTTACGTGAGGTGCAGTGTAATCACGCACAAAATTCTTTCAGAAGAAAAGTAATCAAAATATTTTAGTTTTTTAAAAAAGAGAGGCAGAGAGATAGTAAGATTTATATTTCATCTACAGGACATTCACTTTAAAATCAAGGACACATAAGACTGAAATGAAAAAAAGGAAAAATATATCATCCAAAAGAAAGAAGAGATGACTGTAGTTGTTTTAGATAACATAGACTAAGTTAAAAATGACCACCACAGGGAAAAAAAGGACATTTTATAAAAAGGGAGCCTACTGTTGACACATAATAGCAATTATAAATACCAGTAAAGTCTTGGGTTGTGACATATTCTGTGAATGTTTCGTAAAACAAACATTTCTAATTTTAACGTGATAAGCAATATCTTGCAATATGATTAGCATGGGGTATAAAATGTCACTTGACAACTGAGACATTACCTTTGCCTCTCACTGGAATTGTGGGTGATTGTCTCTCAACAGCAAGAAGTTATGAAAGAGATCTCTGTAGAGGAGAAGAAAAAGGTGAAGGAATCCTCACTTCAAATGAGATTAGGAAGATGTGTACAATGTGAGAAACAATGCAAAATTTTATAGAAAAATACCACCCAAATAAAGCTGTATCAGTTGAGCAGTGAATCTGTTTAATGATGATGTAGTGTCACAGTTATGAAAAATCCTCAAGAGGAGGCACAGCCAACTGTTATTTGGTAGATTCCTTATAAAAATTTCACAAAAAGAAAAATGTTTCATTGAACCAGTAAATAGCAGTGATTCCCTTACAAGTGAAAATTTCCCTACACAGTAACTTTCTTGACTCCCTCACACCAGCCACTAGAGTTTTCAAAGGTAAATGCAGGTTAATTTGTTTTTTGTATGCTTTATATTTCCATTTTTGTTGTTGTTACAATATCAATCATTTTTATATACTTTGTTGTGAAGCAAATCATCTGAGTTTCTATTATTTTCTATGGGGAAATTCCCTTTGATATGCAAGTGGTTTGGATTACAAGCATGTTTCAGAATAAATTATGTTTACAAAACAATGCTTTTATGCAACCCACATGAAAATACCTAATTAACAAGTCATACATTCACCTTATTAAAGAAAGAAATAAACTAAATGTGTCGGGAAATACCAGCACTGGGAAGGGAGATCACTGTAAGTTCTGGGCCAGCCAGGAATACATATTGAGTCCTAGGCCAGGGTGAACTACTGTGAGGTCCTGTCTCAAAAAGAAAAAAAAGATAAATGCATGAAAATATAATAGTAGGAAATTTTAATGCTTCACTTTTAATAATGGATAAATTATTGAGGTGGAAGATCAAAATGATTGGGAACAGTTGAATAACAGTACAAATCAAATGGATTTAAAAGATATACATTGTTGCACATATGTTGCTGCAATATGAATCTTTACCTAGCAGAGGAATGGTGAGGTCAAATGGGACCCCTAATCCTAGTTTCTGATTTCCACTGGGGGTTGTACAAGTCTACACTCCCACAACAGTGGAGAAGGGTTCCTTTTTCTACACAGCCTCACCAGCGTTGTTGCTGGCTAATTCTGAGATAGCCATTCTTTGTGGAGTGAGGTGAAATCTCAGTGTTGTTTTCATCTTCATCTTTTTTTTTTAATTTTTTAATCTTTATTGGTACATTACATAAATGCATCATGATTGCACTCCATAATGGAGATTTGTACCAGTATAAGACACAACTTAATTCTCATTTTTTCCCATAGTCCTACCCACCCTACCACCCCTCATATACATAAAATTTGTTTCCTTACTTTTTTGTTACAATCTCATCATTTTTTCCCCTTCACCCTATTTTACACTGAGCGTTTTCTACTTTACAATATATAACATACAATTCTAGGACTCATTTAAATCTTTATTTTCTCATATCAGAGAAAAGATGCGATATGTACCTATCTGTGCCCTATTTATTTCACTTCTGAGGATGTCCTCAAGGTATGTCCATTTAAGTATAAATGATTCAAACTTATCATTTTTTATGGAAGAGTAATACTTCATCATCTTCATCTCTTGAATGACCACAGATGTTGAATATTTCTTTATGCTTCTTAGTTGCTTTTACTTCTTCCTCTGAAAAGTGTCTGTTCATTTCAGGTGCCCATTTTTGAATTGGTTACAGGCGATGATTCTCAATATAGTCAAATATGAGGCATTACTGTGCTCAAGGTCACTGGCTAGGTCTCAGGGAGGACACTGGCTTGGGCTTTAGGCCTTCAAGTGGACTGTGTGGGACACTGCTGTAGGACCCAGGCCCTTGGCTGGGTTCTATGGGTTTCTAGTGTGCTGTTACATCTCTAGTACTGCTCTGTACTTGACTTTTTGAGTAAATATAAAATCCTATGAATTATATGTCCTTATTAAATCTATTTCCATTGCAAACCATGACCACCACAACAAGTCTTGACCTATACAAAAATGTCAAAAATGAAAGAAGGGGGCTGGGGATTTATTTCAGTAGTTCTGGCACCTGCCTTGCAAGCACAAGGTCCTGAGTTTGATCCCCAGTAATCATATACCATAATGCTGGGCATAGTGATCATGCCTGTAATCCCAACACTTGGAGAGACAGAGGCAGGAAGGTTACTATGAGTTCCAGGCTCGCCTGGGCTACATAGTGAGCTCAGAGCCAGCCTAAACTACAGAGTGAGACTCTGTCTCCAAAAGGAAAAAAATTAAAGAAGGAATTTATAATAGATGCCACAGAAATAAAAATGAATATTCAGTGTGTGTGTATGTATATATATATATATATATATATATATATATATATATATATATATATATATATATATATATATATTCCAAGAAGCACAGAGCCTTTAAAGACAGATAATCAATGTCAAAATATGTCTCTAACATAGAGATTGAATTAGTAATCAAAATTCAAGAAAAATCCAGGACCAGATGGCTTCACAATTGAATTTTACCAAACATTTAAATAAGACTTTAATATTTCTTGAACTTGTCCCAAAAAATTGCAAATGAAGGAAAACTTTTATTTCAAGATGTAAGCATTACTGTGACTCCAAAAAAGACAGACTTACACTTAAGTTTTCTTAGTTTTTTCTAAGTGTTTATTTCATGTGATACATGAAAGAAAATGCAGGAAAGTATCTATGATAAATATAGTTGTAAAAATACTCAACAAAATATTAGCAAAGCAAATCTGAGATCACACTGTTAGATTCATAAACCATGAATAAGTGGGATTTATCCCTGGCTACCAAGGATGTTTCAACATGTGAAAATCAGACTTTCTGATTTCAAAATATGTTGCAAGTCTGCAGTAATCCAAACAATATCCTTTTGGCATTAAAACACATAAAGACCAACAGAATATAATCAAGAGCCAAGATAAATCCGCATATATAAAATCAACTGATCTTGGATAAAGGTGCCCAAAATAACAATAATGAAAGGATTCTGATGAATAGATGGGTTAGAAAAATAAGTAACAATATGTAAAAGACTATAATTGTTCCCTTATATCTTATACTCAAATACTACTCAAATGGATTGAATAAGACCTTAATTTGTAAAACCATTAGAAGAAACATAAGAAAACCTTCATGGCATTGGTCTTGAGAATGAATTAATGAATATTTTGCCATAACATAAGGAAACATAAGTAAGATTATACCCAACTACAAAGCCTCTGCACTGCAAAGAAAGAGAGTAAAAAGGCAGTGTCCAGAATGGAGAAAAGATTTTGCAAGGCATATTTCTGACCAAAGATTAATTTTCAGAGTATATAAATATCTACAGTTCAGTTAGGAAAAAACCTAGGCTTTGGACTTGATTAGCTATTTCTCTAAAAAAAGATGATGGTCAGTGAGTACATATGTAAAACGCTTACTATCACTAATCATTAGATAACCATAATTTTCCTAAATTGATAAAATGTTCTGAATCAGGATGAACCAAAAACTCAAAGCAGGCTTAGAAAGAAGAAAAAATAAATACCTACACATATCAAAGACAAAAGCTTCAAACATAATATGGGAAAGAAAAAATATGACAAGATATATTAATACAAAAATAGGAAATAAGCAAAATAGAATCATGTCAAGGGTGCTAGGGAAGAAAGCAAGTTCCTGACCAGAATTCTTTATTTACAGTGAAGATATCCTGGAAAACATGTCATCAAAACATATGAAAACATCTAGTTAAAGTGTCTTCACCAAAGAAAATTTTCAAAAAGTCATTAACAAGAAATCTTTATGAAGGAAGAAAAATTAAAAGATCTGTAAGAAAATGAAATTTGTCCATTATACTATGCAAGAACAGATGAAAGAGGAAAAATGAATCACAAACATGAGTTAAACCAAGGGAATATTTTAGGGCAAATGAAATGACTGAGAATGAAATATCTTGAAAATAAAAGTAGGTAAAAAGTCAAGATGAAGACCATTCAGCTTTATTTTTGAAGACCTTGAAATGGTTAATTGTATATAGCAAAAATGTTTGGATTAATTAAAACCCAAGTAGATGAAATTTTATTCCTTGGCTGAGAGTTTAGCTCAGGGGCAAGTGATTGCCCAACATACACAAGAATCCCTGGAAACAGTCCCCAGCACTGAGGAAAAAAACCCCAAAAAACAAAACAAAACAAAAAAAGAAACCCAGAAAAACACTGTTTTCTGAGTGTTAAAGAAGGAAGAAATTAGCATTTAGACTGAGTGCAGAATGTCTGACTTCACCAGTGAAAGTGGATGACATGCAATCCATCAGGGGCTCAAGAAAAAAAATTGAATTTACTCTCATCTAAAGTTGAGACTCATCTTTTTCTGCTTTTGAACATCAGAGCTGAATGTAGGTAAGTATTCAGACACTTGGACTTACACTTAAGTTTTCGTAGTGTTTTTCTAAGTATTTCTCAGAGTCCCTGATTCTCAGGCTTTCAGACTCAAACTGTCTCATTAGTTTCTTTGCAAAAACATATTGTGGAACTTCTTGGCCTCCATAATTGTGTAAGCCAGTTTCCATGATAAATCTCATAGTATTGATCCTGTTTCTCTATAGAGAATTCTAATATAAACCTTTTAATTTCCAGAAAGTAGCACAAAGAATAACTTATGTTAAACTTTCATAAGTCTTAAAAACATTTCCTTTTTAAAGGAAACACTAACAAAATGGTAAATCAATAAATACACATATACTAATTTATTAGAAAATAGATAAACTACACCACACATTTCCTTTTTCCCCATCTCTCCTATGGAGAAAATTCAATAGAAAAAATAATTCTAAATTGGTATATGCCTAATGACATATCTTTAATGTACAGGCCACACTTCTATATATTGATCTTTTAACCACTTTTTCAGTTTGCCCACTTTGGTGCATGAATGTGTGGCTCTGTAAATGGATAGAACTGGAAAAAAAATAAACTTTACAAAATCAAAGTGAAAAATATTCAAGTACACAGTTGTTAGAGATTTTAACAAACCTCTATTTTCTTAGCGGAGAAAAGAATCAAAGGATATTAGTGAAAATAAAGATAGTGTGAACCACATAACTATTAATCTAATCACTATATAGTACATTACATCCAACATGTACAGAAGTTACAGAATTTTTATGCACATATATTTACCAAAGGTATATATTAATGTATTTCAATAAATTTCAAAGGATTAAAATACTACACAGTGTATTCTCTAAGAACAAGATAATTAAAATTATCAATAAGAATACAGAAAATTCTCCAAATGCTTTGTGATAAATCTTCTGAGTAACTTCTGAATAACTTATACATTAGCTTATATGTCTGAGATATACATCAAAAAAGAAATTGAAACATTTTAAACCAAATTACATTATAAATATCGGATGTCAAACTTTAATATAGAGTTTATCTCTGTGCCCAGAAGGGAATGTATGGCTTTTACTTCACTTTACTAGAAAGTAAAGAAAAGCTTAAAATTGATGTTGTAGTGTCTTATAAGAAACATTATTAAAGATCCCAGCCCTGAGCCTCCTTTTCCTACGAGACAGTATGATGTCCACAAGATAGGGAAGAGAGAACAGAAGACACAGAGACGAGAGAAGCTAGGTATTGGATTAGTGTAGGCTGCTCAAGCAGCAAAGACAAAGACACCAGAGATATCCAGCGTTTATTCATCACAGGCATGGGAAGGAGGTAGCTGGGTAAGTCTTGGAACACTTGCCTATAGTGGTTCTTAGAGGCAGAATTGTAGAATGAGGGTACTTATAAAGATTTTGCAGAAGAGAACAGTTAAGTCAGAGGAGAAGAATTTAGTTAAGAGTCAAATTGACTTTGGCTAGAAGTAAACTCAACCAAATGCTTCTACTTTCTGGACTAGGACTTAAGTCTCAGTAGCAGCCAGAAGCAAAAAAGCAGTAATAGCCCAACTCTGCTATCTGACATGTCCATTTGTGTTGTGTAATGCTTCAGTCAGATTCC
Source organism: Petromus typicus (assembly GCA_004026965.1). Taxonomy (NCBI): domain Eukaryota; kingdom Metazoa; phylum Chordata; class Mammalia; order Rodentia; family Petromuridae; genus Petromus; species Petromus typicus. Next base: position 26,814 of record PVIR01018069.1, read on the forward strand.
TGAGATGATACATAGCCAAATTATAGAGAGTCAAGAAGCTTGTGCCACCTAGAGCTTGCTAATACTGGGCAAAGTTGTCCGCTACAGTGTCCAACAGTAAGAAAAATAGTGAAATAGGCTTAGAAAGTAAAAGAAAAAAATTTTGCAATGGTTTATTTTATGTATCAATGTGAGTAGCCCCTGGGGTGCTCAGGTATTTGGTCAAACAATGTCCTGGATATTTCTGTAAGGGTGTTCTTGGGTGAGATTAACATTTACTCAATAGACTGGGTAAAGAGACTGCTTTCCATAATGTGGGTGGATCCTATTGATCAGTTAAAGGCATGGATATAACAAAAAATATGACCCTGTCCTGACTAAGAGAGATTCTTCTTGCCCTACTCGTTTGGAACTGAGACATCAGCTTTACTCTGCCCTTTGGACTCTAACTGAAACATCGGCCTTTCCTGATTCTTGTACCTGCTGGACTTCAGACCATAACTACACAATCAATTTTCCTGGTTCTCAGGCCTTCAGATTCAGACTGGAACACCATGAGCATTCCTGGTTGTCCCACTTGGCAGATCTTGGAACTTGTCATCCTCCATAGTCACGTGAGCGAACTCCTTATAATAAATCTCTTTATATATAGAAATATATCCTATTGATTCTTTTTCTCTGGAGAACTCTCATTCAAATTGTAAGAAATTGAAAGAATAGAAAACAAAATTCTAGGATATTAGCAAAACCAAAATTGTTGCTTTGAAAACACTAGCAAAATTAATGAATCCCTGGCAAGACTGATCAAGAACAAATGAGAAGGCACAGAGGATCATAACCAATTTTTGTTCATGATAGTAATATAGTTGATTTAACTTTTAAAAATGTCATTCATGCATTAACAGAAGTAAGGAGAAAAACAACATAAAAATGCACAAGCATTTTATGAAATTTGAATTTTCATGATAAAAATCTTTTGGTTCTCTAGGAAAAGAAAGGAGGTTTACAAATCTGAACTTTGATGCTTTAACCAAAGCTATGAAAAACCCTACTTAATGACAAATTAAAAAAAGAAATGATCCAAAAGATGTCTGTTATGTATCTCTTCTGCTAAACACTGTACTGATCTTGTCAATATCATTAATTATAGAAGATAGGAAGTAATTGGAATTCTTATATACAAGTTGGGGAAATGAAAATTGGTACAACCACTCTGGAAAACTTGGCAGCGTCAATTAATGCTGGATTGTCATATCCTGTGGACCAGTACATATCTGATAGAAACACATGCACCTGTTCACCAGCTGATATATATGTTTGTTCATGGCAATGTTATATTAATCACAAAATTAATACATTAACTTGGTAACATCAAAACAAGCAATGGAATATGGTTTCAGTACTAAAATTGAATGAACTTGAGGCAATGAAAAAGAAGCAAGAGGGAAGATAATATGTATATTTTTATTTATAGAAAATTCAAAGATACGTAACAGTAGCCCACAGTGGTAGACATTATGATAGTAGTTACTTTTGGAGGATGGAGGTATTGAGCCATTATGGGTGTGAAATAGGCTTGTAAATAGTTTGTTTTTTTCTTGAATTGTCTTTTTAATTCTCGACTTGGGCAGTACTTTCATGATTGTATTTCCTTCATCATTATTCATCAAATACATATTATGTATTTAAAATTAAGCACCCAATAAAAGAAATTTATAAACTATGAATCGCATGAATCCATCCTTATCTCTTTCCCCTTTTGTCCTTTTTTCTTTTACCTCCTTTCTCCTTCTTTACCACTGCCTACTCCTTTTCACCTTCTATGCTTTTCCTCTCAACACTGGGGGCATTGTCACTAAAGTCAGAAAGAAGACAGGAATGTTCGCCCTCAGAACTGCTTTTAACACTGTGAGGTGTTTTATCATGCAGTTAGACAAATGCAACAAGAGGTATAAAAATTGGAAAGGAAGAAATTAAACAGTCTGTATTTTAGATTCCATAAAAACATCCTGGAATACCTGAGGAAAACCACATTGAAATAAATCTAAATAATGAATTTAGATTGCTGCATCCTAAAATCCAACTGTAGAAATTATAATATTTAGAAGAAACAGTGAAGAGAGGAAATATATAAAAGAATGTTGGAATAAATTGAATGCATCCTTTATTCTTGGATTGGGTGTCTCATTAGTTATGAAGCTTGCTTTTTTTCTTGACTCCTAAAATTAAAATGCTTATATACACAAACACTTGAAAATTCTTATGTTGATAATGTATTTAAAATCATCTGTCTCACACAAGTTTTAATATGAAGGATTTTTCCCAGTTCTATTTCATACATTTCATTGTTCCTTTATCCATTAATTAAATAGCACTCTGTTTTCATTTCTGAAATATTCTTGTCAATGACTTCTAGTTATCACTGTGGCTGGAATCTAATGCATACAATGTTGGTCTTTATAATTGAATGATTTAATATTTAACAAATACTTAATTTTCTTCAGATATGATTTCAGATCCTGATGACATAATGAACAAGTTACATTTTTTCTTTTTGTTACTAACATTATATTGTGTAATTTTTAAAAAATATCAGGCATGTGTGATTGTGGCTTGGGCGGTACAAATGTTTTGGCGTGGACAGGTGTAATTGTTAGTGGTTTTTGTTTTACTCTTGGTTCCGCATCGTTACAGAGTGACTTTGTCTGATGTCTTCTGACTGTCAGGGGCTACTTATCTCTTCCTTAATTCTATAATGTCAGATTTCCTATATTATAATATAATATAGTTATCTTTTTATGATATTCTGATGCTCATTTTTCTGATTTACCAGGACTATTACTACGAATGCTTTATAGACAACTTTATTGTTCAGATATTTAACAGAATATGTTAGAACAAGATTTTATAATGTAGAGCTCAAAATCTAAAGTGATATTGTTCATTTTCTTACCTAATGATACTTCCAAACTTTTTAGACTAATAGATTTTCTTTTCCTGAATATCCTGTGTGCAATAAATTGGTCTGATTTTCTCTGACGTGTAAAAAAAGAATAAAGTTAAAATATATCTTACTATAGTTTATATGACCTCATGTAAATTTATTTTTCTAAATATTTAAATGTTTTTCTTTGACTTTTTATGTAACAAATTTAAGTCAGTATGTCAATAAGTTCAGTTTTGTCAAATTATTTAAATTATTGTGTGTATTTTAATGATTTAAGTGTATTATAGCATCAAAATTGCTTTAAAGACAATATTGAAATTTTATGTTTTCAATTCTTGTACAATATTTTAAAATAACCTTAATTATTGACTTAAAGACAAACATTGTTCATAATGTGAATCTCTTGAACAACTTTATGAACTTGGAGGGTTTATAAACTGTTTAAAATACTAACTTAATAAGAAAATAGAATTTGCTGTAAAGAAGTTTGAAGCCGAATTTTTGACCACATGGTTTGAGTAACACCGAACTGGTGTATGGATAGTTAGTTAAATGTTCCTTTTTATCTTCATTTTCTATCCCACCATTCTTTTCCTCTAATTATCACACTGATTTTTTTCATTGTGTCATATATATTTATATGCTTCCCTAATCATTCTTTAGAATAGGCAGAATTCATTTAGTAAATGTTTAGATTGCAACAAAATTTACTTGCCATTTTAATTGTCCATAAAATGTATATTAGTAGGGTAGGTACTATTCGATGTTTTGATATGGCATATATGTCTCCTCAAGTTCTATGTGATTAAAAACATCTTAATGTAGGAAACATATTAAAGCATTAGGCAAAGTGATATTATAAGTAAAGTTGTGTTATGTGGTGTGCCATGACTTCTCTTTATTTTTAATTTGAGCCTTGTTTAAACTAATATCAAAAACAAAAAAATGATTGTCTTAATATTTTTCAGCTCCTAATAGGTTACGAAAATGGTACTGTAGTATTCTGGGACTTGAAATCTAAAAGAGCAGATCTGAGAGTTTATTATGATGAGGTAAGTGACTTTCAAAATATTTAAAAAGAGTTTTTGTCACTTTGTGTCATTTTCTTGTTTTAAGATTTGTACTTTACTAGTATTTATTTTTAGCATTCGTAAACTACCTGGTTCTGACCCAGTGACTTTCACACTCTTCTGTTGTTCCCATAAATTTCAACTCTGGACCATTTTCCTGAGCATTTTTCTGCCTTGACTGTCAATTTTTGCTTTGTTTTGCTTTTGCATTTTATATACTTTGGGTCCTTCAATATCCTGTATCCCTGCTGCTGTCTCAACTCATTTTCTTCCTTGTGGATTCTCTGCTTATTTATTGCCTTATTGTCCTGAAGATTTTAAAAATACTGTTTACACATTCCTTAGAAAATTTATTTTCTATGGCAAAAGTTTTAATCAGGTTGAAATACCATATTTTCTAATATGTTTCAGAATAAAGCAAGATTTTGTAAATAGGAACATTCCATAACTGTAAAGTCTTGTCAATTTATTGTCCATAACAATGTCCTGATTAGGCTTTCAATCAAGAGAAGCAACAAATTCCCACTTATTAAATAATAGCCTCCTGGTTGACACTTAGTTCAGAAATTAAATCCAAGCAATTATTTCCCTTTTCAGAAGAAGATTATATGAATACAGTGAAGCAAAAGTAAAAGATGAGGGCCAGGGAGTTAGCTCAGTGGTTCCAGCACCTGTCTTGCAAGCGCAAGGGCCCGGGTTCGATTCCCCGGTAACCACATAACAATACTGGGTGTGGAGACTCACCCCAGCAGCAACCAGTACCACATACCACAGTGCCAGGCGTGGTGGCTCACCCCTGTAATCCCAGCACTCGGGAGGCAGAGGCAGGAGGATTGTGATGTGAGTTGGAGGCTGAGCTCAGGGCCAGCCTGAACTACAAAGCGAGACCCTGTCTCAAAAAACCTAAAAAAAAAAAAAAAAAAAAAAAAAAAAAAAAAAAAAAAAAAAAAAAAAAAAAAAAAAAAAAAAAAAAAAGTAAAAGATGAAAAGGAGGATTGTTTCTTGTAGTTGTGGAAATAAAAGTGATCACATGTACTATAAAACTTGAAACATGGTAGAACTAGAGAATGATAGAGTATAAAATGACATCTGCTCTTATATGAGAAGAATACTAATCAATTTAAAGTACACTTAAATAAATAGAAAAAGGCCCTTCACCTAATATAGACATATACACATATATACTTTCTTTTGTTTCACTTCCTCAGTTTATCATTGAGAGAAACAATGTTGTTGCGCTAAGATACTTTGCATGTTTTTTTCCTCACCCCTGTATCTCAGCTAAAATGTTGGTTTGAATGCTTAAATGTAAATTCCTTGTGATGATCTCAAATTAAGATTTTATGGTATTTGTAAGACAGTAAAGTAGTGAAGAGCTCAGAAATAAATAATGTAACACCTGAAAAATTTAATATGTTTTTCATATCAATTTTATGGCATTTGGAATTTGAAGGGAAGACAATCCTTCAGAGTTAAGCTAGCAAAATTTTTATGTTAAAATAGACAAAAATAAAGATGAGTATGGATATTGCTCTCTCTCTTAAAAGAAGCAGCTAGACAAAAGTCCAAATACCACCTGAATATTTAGCCAATGCAATTAAAGCAAACCCAGGCTGACAAGTTACCTGGAGCAAAATGTTGAATTACCTAATTTTCCTGTGTCCTATAAAGTGTGAAATTTTCCAGCCTTAAAAAGTGATTAAAAGTAATTTTCTAATGAAATTTTAAGATAAGGGTTAGTAACAGTCTATGTTAGGAGAGTGCCTCACATTAAATTAGTACCTAAATTATGCATATGAATTATTTTAAATATTAACATCTATGTATATAAATTCTCATCTATTTTAATGCATAGTTCTATGGCTTAATTTATTCTTGATAGTCAGAAACTTTGCTCTAAAATTTTTAAATTTTCTTCAGCACTTTGATTCTTGTTCCCAGAAATCATCTTTAACTATTACTTAAAATGGTTTATCATAAGTCCCCAATGCTGTCCTCTGTCTTATCTATAGTGACTCCTGGGTCTTTAAGTTCCTCATTGAACTTGTAGTTTTAGCTTAGCCTTTTCTTAATATTGCTTCTCTACTTCCGTTTCTGTGTTGTTTATCAGGCTGCTTTTCACTATCTGTTTTTTTGAGACGCGATCTCACTTTGTAGTTCAGGCTGGCCCTGAGCTCAGCCTCCAACTCACATCACAGCAATCCTCCTGCCTATGTTGCCCAAGTGCTGGGATTACAGGCGTGAGCCACCACGCCCGGCACTGTGGTATGTGGTACTGATTGCTGGTGGGTGTGAGTCTCCACACCCAGCATTGTTGTATGTATGTGGTCACTGGGGATCCAAACCAGGACTTTGTGCTTGCAACACAGGCGCCAGAACCACTGAGCTAAATCCCCAGCCCCTTCTATTCTCTATCTTGAGTCTTTCCTTGGCTTTCTTTTACATCATCGATCCTCGAGCTGAATTTAGTGATGCATGCCTGTAGCTCCAGCTGGTCAAGGGACTGGGGTGGGAAGATCACTTGCACTTAGAAATTTGAGGCCAGCCTGGAAATTATAGTGAGACTATTTAAAAAATAAATAAAAATTATATACACTCTTCAGGGTACTATGCCTTTATTCTTTTTACTTTTCTCTTCCACATTGCATTTATATTTGTATTTTCTGCTATCACTTCAAATATTACCTTTATGCTTATAAATTTAACATCTATACATTTCTACTCTTTTTCTGACTTCTGAGATCACTATATAAATCTCTAACAATCTATTCTATAAGATCAAACAAATGTCATGTTAGTAACGAATTTACTTTTCAAGACCTAAAACAATTTCTGTGTTTTTTCAGTTTTTAATTTTTGATCATTTTAGAACTTTAAAAATAATATTTTATTCTTCATATATTATATGTAATCAGTTTTATAGTCTCTTTGAGTCTATCGATGCCTGGATGACTATAGAAGTTTTTAACTTCTATCTTTTCCATAACATCTTACCTTTTCTGTGTATCCTTTGCTAACTAGAATATTATTTTAGGGGCCGGGGATTTAGCTCAGTGGTTCCAGCGCCTGTCTTGCAAGCTCAAGGACCCGGATTTGATCCTTGGTAACCACATACAATACTGACTGTGTACGGAGACTCATGCCCAGCAGCAACCAGTACCACATACCACAGTGCTAAGTGTGGGGGCTCATGCCTATAATCCCAGCACTCAGGA
>PVIR01018070.1:0-33875 GCA_004026965.1 Petromus typicus
TTTGCCTAAAGTTCTACTCTATGAAATATTTCTTTCTTTGCCTGTATCCAAAAAAATACATATGTAACATTTAGGTTACAAATTTAAATTCCATAATTTAACAGTCTATAGTCTCTGAAAATATAGCTTGAGGAATAAGAATAGCAAAAGTTTAAAGATGCAAAATTATTTTAAATACTTGCACAGAGAAGATGTAATCAGTGCATACTTTGTAATCTCTGCAAATGTCTGATTACAATGAACTTCCATAAACTTATTCACACAGTATTAACTCCATAGGAATGGAATATATTCTAAGCAACATGTTGTATAATATTTCAGTGTTAAAAAACCCCACAGCTGGGCGTGGTGGCATATGTTATAATCTCAGTATTCAGGAGCCTGAAGATGCAGGATCGCCATGAGTTTGAAGCCAGCCAGGGATACACAGTGAGTTCAAAGCCAGGCTGAACTCCACAGTAAGACCCAAAACAAAAACAAAGAAAAATACACACAGAAACCTAAAAAAGATACTTCAAATGGGCAAATTATACGTATTTTTACATGGGGGCATTTCTGAAAAATTTCACATCCCATTTTTTTAAAAAACAGGTCTAATAATAGAATGGACTTCATAATGCTTTTAACACAGCTTTTTAAATGTATCCCTCCTACAGTGAACAAATAGTTACAGATAATAATGTCATTGGCTATGTTATAGATCTAAGAGATAAACTTATTATTGCAAGAACATGTTCTCAACCTCTGGGAGAAAAGAAGAAAAAGATTTCAAATTGATGCAATTGAGAAAATACATAGAGACATTAGGGTTTGGGGCAGTTACTTTAGAAACATATAATTTATATGAAGATCAAAAGATAACAAAGGAAAGCTTTATGTAAAGATGCAATGAGAAATGCTTTAGCCAGAAAGAACAGCAAATGTAAAAACCTGCACTTGGAGAACATAGAGGCATGCTTGGAAATAAGCGCATCATGAGAGAGAAAGAATAATAGCTGTCACTGGCCGGGGATTTAGCTCAATGGCTCTAACGCCTGCCTTGCAAGTGCAAGGGCCAGAGTTCAATCCCTGGTAACCACATACAACAATGCTGGGAATGGAGACTCATGCCTACTAGCAATCAGTACCACACACCACAGTTCCCAGTGCGGTGGCTCACACCTGTAATTCTAGCATTTGGGAAGCAGAGGCAGAAGGATTGCTGTGAGTTTGAGGCTGAGCTCAGGACCAGCCTGAACCACAAGGTGAGACTCTGTCTAAAAAAGAAAAAGAAGGTCTGTCACTAAAGCAACAGGAAGCAGTGTATCTTGGGAGCTCCTGGAGAAGTTTGTATCACATTCTAAGTGGCAGGCACTGGAGGATTCTGAGTAGAAGACAGAGTTCCATGGTGACCCTGTATCTCACCAAGTTAGTTCTGATCACTGGAGTCCATGTGAAATATGTACACCTTTGATACATTAAATAGATCTTAAATGAGCTCTAGATTTCTTATAATAACTAATAATATATAAATGCCATTTAAATAGCTGGTATTATTAGAGGATAATGTCAAGTAAATAGTCTGCATATGTTCAGAAATATATACTTTAATTTTTAAATATTTGTTTTCTGTGGTCGGTTATGAGAAAACTCAGTCAACAGTACTTACCTCCTCAATACATTATGAGATTAAATCCATAAGCCCACATGAACTTCACATTTAGAAAAATGCCTATAGCACAGTGAACTTTATTTTTAGCTGTCATTATTGTTAACATCATTATCATTTTGAGTACTGCATGTAGCTTTGGTTTGGAGAAACACAATAAAGCCATTTTTCTAATAAACTCTCAGGTTTAATTATACCTGAATATAACTGCGTATGCCTGTTTTAGGTAGCAATTGATGGCTTAAATTATTCTCAAAGTGCCTTAGATGAATATTATAGACTTGCTAATAGTTCTTGAACCCAAATGCTGTAGGAATTTACAACAGAAGATCTCCACCCAGGAGTCACATTTGCATCATGCGGGATGCTAAAACCTTAACAAGCCCTTCAGCTCAGAGGTCTGATTTAAGTTTTCTGGGATGGTGCTCTGGCATGAGTACTTTTAAGTGTTTCTGCATGACACTTAAAGTAGCCATGGCTGAGAACTACTACCTTAGAGCCTGTTGATTACCTGGGTCAGACCTAGAACCTATTGGGAGATTTTTAAAACAATTAAATAGGCTATTTGTCTCCTAAGAAAAGTGGATTGCTCAGAAAGAAACCAAAAGGGGATACTCTTATCTAAACCAGAACATCTTTGATCCTAAGTACATATGATACTCTTTCAACATGTGGTGAGCCTGCATACTTGTAAATCTGGGCACACCAAAACCTTTGTCCTACATAAAGGTCTTATTAATATTGATGAGTGCATACATCTAAAGAAAATTTCTGAATTTTTCTATGCATTGATCAGAAAAAAAAGATGCATTCCCTACTACATAATAAAATAACTACTCCATTAATTTCCTAACACATGCAAAGCATGACTCAGCATATATATGAAAATCAGATTTCATTAATATTACAAAATGAAATTAAGAATTACTCCAAAAAAGCTTTGTTTCTATTCATGGCAACTCCCAGTTTTAAGTAATTTTATCATTTTTTCTTTTGTTCTCATTGAATGCAATCACAAACATTGCTTGACTTAAAAAGAACTACAGAAAAATCTCCTAAGTGTCACATTATACATGATCAGAATTTTCATGTTAGATGAATGAAATGATGAGTATAATATTTCTCATTATCTGTACTTTGAGATATAGTTACTTGCCACTGGTATTTCACTTTATAATCTAAATGCAGTACTGATTCTGTTAATTCTACATGATACCTTTTATTGTCTGCTGAAATGAAAAAATTCACTCCTGTCACTCACACACACACACACACACACACACACACACACAGACAGTGCAAAAGAAAACCAGGAATAGCTAGGTTGACAAAATTTCTTCAGTACAATTTTAATCAGAATCACTAAATGGAGATACACACTCTCTTCCTCCTTCTCTTGCTTCATCCTGGGAGCATCTATTGATTATATCTCTTTTCTTCTTGACTTGCATATTTTACCTTGCAATGGTCCTGGTGGGTATTGGCTAGCATGCTCAGCTGGCAAATTTGCTGTTGGATAAGGACTACCCATTTGCATGCCTGCAATTCAAGAAGTAAACATACACCAGTTAAGTAAAGTTATATTAGAAAGGAAAAGGCATTGGTGTTACACAGTTTTCACCTTTGTGGTCTTAAACAATACTGAAATAGACAAAATAAATTTCCTTCACATTGGCCATATCTGTCATTGGAGCTAATCTGCAGTAAAATCCCGTTCCAAATCAATTTCCTTTCAGTCAAATGAGACACTTTAGTTACTGAGGTTAAATATCTAGTTCTTCAAATATGCCAATGAGTGTTTAGTTCCCTGCTTTTATTTTGTGATATAAGAGATAAAAGAGCTTTCAAAGTAATATAGACTCTAAAGAAAGCTATAAATAAAACTAGCTGGACGTTATGAAATCAATGATAGGTCTATGGATGACTTTTAACATGCTGGCGGAATCATTTTCAACATACTTAAGACAATGCCCATACTTATCTTTTTTATACTTCCTCTAGACCTGCACTAATAATGAAGATTATGAAATTTCCTCTACATAATTCATGCTGACTTAGAAATCCATAACATTTAATTATACTAAGCTTACATATTAAACCTTGCAATCTGCTAATAACTAGGACTTGAATAATCTTAATATGGGCATGAAATGGATAAACTTCTGAGTTCTTTATATTCATATTTTTCCAGGGAGACATTTAACCACCTGAACCATCTCTTCTATCATAGATGACAGTAGCTCAGCTTTAATAGCAGATACCACACTTACAGTTTCCTCTCTATTTCTTCATAATTTACAGACATAATGGTTACATTAATTTTGGGGAGCTGGCACATGTACTTAGCAGTTAAAATTCTTTTTACTTTTCCTACCTCTCTTTCTGAGCCTCCTCTTTTCATCCCTAGAGCCCTCTCCCATACACAAAACATTTGTCATTTATCTTTTATTTTTTCTAACTCAAGTTAAATCACATTAAAGCCTCTATCATATAAAACAACTTTGTTACATAGTAAGTTCACTTTTTTAAAGTTTTGAGTTTTAAAAATAAAATTAAGTCAAAGGAGCAATTAATTAACAATCCCAAAATTTCATGTGAAAAAAGTAAGGGATTTGGTCCTGAAGGATATTTAATGTATTGATCATGCCCAACACTGTAGCTAAATATCAATTTATTTTGATTATCTCAACAAAAAAGAAAGAATAAGTCATTTCAGAAAAATATTTGTTTTTTGACAATTCTCTAATGTAATATTACTATCTTCCGAGCATGAAAATTTCAAATCACTTTATATATTTTATAAACATCTTATTTAGAATTTTCTGAGGAGGAAAAAGTAGAAAATATTATTATTAGTATTTATGGATGCCTATATAAATGTGTGTATTGTAATGTATATTAGGATAGGTAAATCCAAGGATTTTATTACTATGAATTGCTAAATTTAATATTAAATTTATAATCTATTTAATATGACTTAATAAATTAGACTTCATAAGATAAGGGTGCAAGGGTTATTAAAGTCATAACAGATAATAAATTTTCTTTAAATTGAATTCTTTATTGGTACATTTTATACACACATCATGATCACACCCAAAACTGAGTATTTGCATGAGCATACTATGCAACTTAATTCTCATTTTGCCATTCCCTACATACCTTATAACCCTTTGCCCCCTTTATATACATATGCTTTCTTTTGTTAACATCACAGTTTTTATTTTCACTTACTTACTGCTACCCTTTTCCCTTTAAATACTTTATTTCAAAATATCTATCATACATTCTAGAACTTATTTACATTTTCAGATTCTCATACCAGAGAAAACATATTTACACGTATTTACACATCAGTGATTTATTTATTTCACTTATGAGTATATCCTCAAGGTATGTCCATTTGAATATAAATGACTCAAAAACATTTTTTATTGTGAAATAGGTACATTTATATACAAATCATGATCACAGTCAACACTGACAATTTGTACCAGCATATGATATGACTTGACTCTCATTTTTTCCCTTCTCCTACCCACCCTACAACCCCCATCCCCTATATACATAAGCTTTGTTTCCATTTTTTATTACCATCACAATTTTTTCTTTCATTACTCAACACTACCCCATTACCCTTTGAATAGTTTATATTGTACAACATTTAACACAGATTTTAGAACTCATTTACATTTCAGTTTTTCATATCATAGAAAAGAAATAGTATTTCCACATCTATGACCTATTTATTTCACTTATGAATATGTCTTGAAGGTAGGTCCATTTGAATATGATTGACTCAAACTTGTCGGTCTTATGGCAGAGTAATACTCCATTCTATAGAAAAACTACATCTTCTTTATCCAGTCTCCAGTTGATGGACATTTTGATTGTTTCTAAGATTTATCTACCATAAATTGAGTTGTTATAAACATGGGAGTACATATATTACTGTTATATGAATCTTTTAATTCTCTCATGTATATCCCTACCAGGGGAGTAGCAGTGTTATTTTCATCTGCATCTCTTGAATGACCAGTGATGCTGAGTATTTCTTCATGAGCTTCTTAGCTGTTTTTACTTCTTCTTTGAAAAAGTGTCTGTTTGTTTCAGATGCCCATCTTTGAATTGGGTCTTTAAATTTGGGGAGGATATTTTTTAAGCTTTCTATATATTCTAGATAGTAGTCCCTTATCTGTGGAGCAGCTGGTAATTTTTCCCCCATATTGTTGGTTGTCTTTTCACTCAGCGAGTGATTTCTTTTGCTGTGCAGAAACTTTTTAATAGGATGAGGTCTCATTTGCTGATCCCTTCTAGTTCTCAAGCTACAAAAGTTTTGTTCATAAAGTCTCCAAGAGTTTTGCCTAACTTGTTTTCCGGTAGCTTTAGTGTTTACTTTAATATTTAGGTTTCTAATCCATTTTGATTTTATTTTAGTACAAGGTGAAAGAGATAAGCTACCTTTGGCAGGTTAGAGCCTCTTTCTTTCTAGCACCATTTGTTAATGGAGGCTATTTCCTCCATTGAGGATATTTTGCTCCATTGTCAAAGATGAAGTGGCTTAGTGTACCTGAAATTGTTTCTGGATTTTCTCATCTACTCCACCAATCCTCAGGTCTGTTACCTTGCATCATGCAGTTGTTATCACAGTGGGTTTATAGTATAGTCTCATGTTGGGGATCATGATATCTGCTGTCATGTCCTTGTTACCTAGAATGACTTTTACTATCCTAGGTCTTTTGTGGTTCCAGATTAATTTTTGAATTATTTTCTCTAAATCTGTGAAATACATTGTTGGGATTTCAATCAGGATTGTATTGAATCTGTATAGTAGTTGTGGGAATATAACCATTTTGATGATATTGGTTCTTCCTACCCAGGAACAAGGGATGCTTTTCCATTTTCTGATATCTTCTTCTATCTCCTTTTTCAGAGTGCTACAGTTTTCAGAGTGGAGGTTTTTCACTTCTTTTTTTAGATTGATTCCTAGATACTTCATTTTTTAAGATGGTATTGTGAAAGGGCTTGATTCCTCTCTCTCAGTGAGTCTATTGTTTGTGTATACAAAGGCTAATGATTTTTGAGCACTGACCTTGTATCCTGTTATGCTAATAAATTTAGCAGACTTTTGGTTGAGTTTTTAGGTTCTTCTATGTACAGTATCATGCCATCAGCAAATACAGTTTAACTTCTTCCTTTCCTATTTTTATTCTTTTATTCCAATTATTCTAATTTCTGTGGCTAATGTTTCTAACACTATATTGAACAGGAGTGGCGAAAGTGGATAAGTGTGAAAGGTTTCAGTTTCTGACCATTTAGTATGATGCTGGCTGTTGGTTTCTCATATATAGTTTTTGTTAGATTGAGATAAAATTCCTCTATTCCAATTTTCTATAGAGTTTTGATCATGAATGGGTGTTAGATTTTGTCAAATGCTTTTTCTGCATCTACTGAGATGACCATGTGGTTTTTGCCCTTGAGTATGTTTATGTATTATGTTTACTGATTTATGTATGTTGAACCATCCTTGCATCCCTGGAATGAAACCAATTTGGTCAGGATGTAGGTCAGGGTGATCTTCTTGATGATCCTCTGTATTCTCTTTGCCAGTATCTTATTGAGAACTTTTGCATCAGTGTTCATTAGGGAGATTCGCCTGTAGTTCTTTTTTTTTTTTTTTTTTTTTTTTTTTTTTTTTTTTTTTTTTTTTTTTTTTTTTTTTTTTTTTTTTTTTTTTTTTTTTTTGGTTGGCTCTTTCTCTCCTTTTGGAATGAATGTAATGCTTGCTTCCAGATATGAATTTAGGAGCACTGCTTTCTTTTCAATTTCATTAAATAATTTGTGAGGTAGCCAAGTTAACTCTTCTTTGAAAGTATTGTAGAAGTCAGTAGTGAAGCCACCAGGACCCGGACTTTTCTTTGTTGGTAGGTTATTACATTTTCGATTTCACAGATTGATATTGGGGTGTTTAACATTTCTATATCTTCTTCCTTCAACTTTGGAAGTTCATATATGTCTAGAAATTTATCCATTTCTTCTCTGTTTTCCATCTCATTGGAGTACAGATTTTTCAAAGTAGGTGTTTATTATTCTCTGGATTTCTGCTAGATCTGTGATGACTTCATCCTTTTCATTCCTAATAGCATGGATTTGAGGCCTTTCCTTCCTTTTTTTGATAAGGGTGGCTAAGGGTCTGCCAATTTTGTTTATCCTTTTGAAGAACTAATTGTTTGATTTGTTGATTTTCTGTATCATTCTCTTAGTCTCCATTGCATTAATTTCTGCTCTGATCTTTATAATTTTCTCCCTGATATAAGCTCTGAAATTGTCTTATTTCTCTTTTTCTAGTCTCCTGAGGTTCAGCATTAGATTGTTAATGTGAGTTTGCTTCTGTTTTCCTGGTGTAAGTTATTCACTGCTATGAATTTCCCTCATAGAAATGCTTTATGTCTTATAAATTCCTGTAAGTTGTACTATGGTTATTAATTATAAAAACTGTTTAATTTCTCCTTTATTTCTTCTGTGATCCATTGGTTGTTCAGCAGAGTGTTATTCAATTTCTACGTGTATGTGAGGATCTTGGAGTTTCTTTTCTTTTCTTTTCTTTTTTTCTTTTTTCTTTTTTTTTTTTTTTTGCGACAGAGTCTCACTTTGTAGTTCAGGCTGGCCCTGAGCTCAGCCTCAAACTCACATCACATCAGTCCTCCTGCCTCTGCCTCCCGAGTGTTGGGATTACAGGTGTGAGCCACCATGCCCGGCACTGTGGTATGTGGTACTGATCGCTGCTGGACGTGAGTACACTCTCAGTACTGTATGTGGTTACCAGGGGATTGAACCCAAGCCCTTGCGCTTGCAAGACAGGCGCCAGAACCACTGAGCTAAATGCCTGGCACTTGGAGTTTCTTTTGTTATTTAGCTCCAATGTCAAGGCACTATGGCCTGATAGAATGCAGGGAACAACTTCAATTCCTTTGCATTTATTTGAACATGTTATATGCACTAGCATGTAGTCTATTTTGGAGAATGACCCATATGTAGCTGAGAAAAATGTATATTCTAACTTTATAGGATGAAACATTCTATAGGCATCTATTAAGTCCATTTGTTCAAAGGTTAGGTTCAATTCAATTATTTGACTTTTTTGTTCAGTCGATCTGCCTAGTTGTGACAATGGTGTATTGAAGGCCCCTACTACTATTATATTAGTGTTCATCTGTTTCACCTCCATTAATTTTTTTACATAGTTGGGTGCACTGGAATTTGGTGCATATATATTTGTGAATGCTATCTCTTTACCTGTACAATGATGTAGTGTTTTCTTTGTTTCTCTCATTCAGTTTTGGTTTAAATTTATTTTGTGTGCAAATAGGATAGCCACTCTTGGTTTTTTTGTAATTTCCTGTCACATGGAGAATTGTTTTCCATCCTTTTACTTTCAATCTAGGGCTTTGTTTTTGAATTAGGTGTGTTTCTTGTATGAAGCATATTGTAGGATTTTATTTCTTAATCCATTCTGCCAGCTTATGTCTTTTAATTGGTGCATTGAAGCAATTGACATTAATGGTTTTGACTAGTACGGCCTGATTTATACCTGTCGTGGTGTTTTGCTGTTCTTAGCTCTTTTATTGTTTGCTTTCCTCCTTTTTATTCAGTTTCTTGCCTTGTCTAGTTAGTTCACTCAGCTGGATCTCATGTGTTTGTGATTCTCATTGCTTCAAGATGTTCTTCAGAATTTTTTGGAGTGCAGGTTTTGTATTTGTGAAGTTTTTCAGGTGTTCTTTGTTATGAAAGTATCTTATTTCCCCATCAGTTTTGAAAGATAGTTTTGCCAGATACATCAGGCTAGGTTGGAGGTTGTTTTTGTCCCAGGCTTGAAACACTTCCATCCAGGTTTGCCTTGCATTGAGCTTTTGTGTTGAAAAGTCTGCTGTGATCTTGATAGGCTTCCCTTTGTATTTGCTTTTTTCTTTAGCTGCCTTCAGTATTTTGTTCTTTTGTTGGATATCTGGAACCTTGATAAGTATATGCCTAGGTATGAAATTTTTCATATCACAGCCATTTGGAGTCCCTGTATACCTCACTTATCTGTATGTCAAATTCTTTTCCTTTTTCTGTGAAGTTTTCTGACACTATATCTTTGAACAGTTATTTTTATCTTTTGCATGGTCTCTTGCTTCCTCAGTGACTCCAATCAACCTTATGTTATTCTTCTTTGAATTGTCTAGGAGCTGTTGGATTGATATTTAATGATCCCTTGCCATTTTCTGTTGGGAGCCATCTCCAACAATGCCATGGCTGTCTTCTCCTCTCCCTGTTAGCAGGCCTGGAAGTCTGCTCCAAGTGCTACCCTGATACCTCAGGAAGTTTGCACCTAAACAGCTGCTGCCCAGTGCCCATACGAGAGGGAGAGGGGATTAAACTGGTTTCTGGATCAGAGCCCAGTACTGTTCATCTCCCTCAAAACAACTGTTTTTCTACAGAAAAACAACTTAAAACAGTTTCTGTACTGCAACTTTAAAAACAGACATACACAGAGATAACCACCTGTTCTTTTAACCTTAAAGTACACAAGTCAAAACAATAACTATTCATTAAGTAAATAACAGAGAGCTAAAAATAACTCAAAAATGATGTATTAACTATTTTATATAACCATATTAATTTTTTTTACTTTTATACACATAAACACAACTAACCAACACATAAACACTGCCTAAAAATATAAAAAGAGGCTAAAAAGTAAACATGACACTTGTTCAATACTGACTCCTGATCCCTAACTTTTCTATCTTTCTTATCTCTCAATCCTCATCCCTTGGCCTTGTGACCCCATTGTCTTGCCAGACAGGTCCCAACAATTTACCATAGATTGTTTCTTTCCTGTTCATTGTCTGCTGTCTTGTCCTATAGTACTGAGATTTGGTCCTCAGCTTCATTCATCCCACTGCTTAAACTTTTGTTCTCATTTTTAATCACTTGGAATTCTGCTTGAAGCTGTTTAGAAGGTTCCATTGCTTTTGCTGTCACAGATTCCATCATGCTTCTGTTTTCTTCTTTAATCATATCTTTCACTGTGGACAGTATCTCTGTTTTCATCTCAGAGATCAGTTCTGATTTTCATTTTACAAGGTTTGCTTTTGTTACTAGCTCAGAAAGTCCTGAAGACTGAGCTCCAGCTTGCTCCATTTGCTTTTTCCCAGAATTCTCCTGGGGTTATGATCTTTGTGTCTGGGTTTTTGAATTTTTTCTCATTTCTATTCTGCTGATCTGCCCCAGTAGTCACTGCCCAACCTCTGCATCACTTGCCCTGATTCTCACACAGCAGTGGGGGTCTCAGGACCTGTAATCTAGCCCTAGTGGCATGAGGGCTATAGCCAGCAGCTGAGGTCACTGCACAACCTCTCTGACTCTTACTCAGACTTGCCCACAGGGGAATAGAATTCCTGCAGGTTTCTGGTCTGGTCTTGATGACAGGAAGGCTGCTGGTTGGCAGGGGAAGTCACTGTTCTACCTCTGTGGCATTTACCCAGATTCACCTGCTGTAGAATGGAAGTCCAGTGGGGCTGTGAGCAGACCTCAATGACAAAGCAGCCTTTCTCCAGTGGAGGGAAGTACTTCAAGAACTCTGCAACCCTTACCAGGATGCTGCTGCTAAAGAAAGGAATCTCAAACATTGTTATTTATGACAGAGTAATATTCCATTTTATATTTTTTAGAAAGCCCATCTTTATCAAGAGGTAAAGGGCATTTTGGTTGTTTCAAAGATTTAGCTATTACAAACTAAGCTGCTATGAACATGGATGCACATATGTCACTATGATATGATTCTTTTCTTTGAGTATGTTCTTAGCAGGGAAATGGCAGGGTCAAATGGGACATCTAATACTAGTATTTTAAGGAATCCCCACACTGCTTGCATAAGTCTACATTCTCACCAACAGTGGAGAAGACTTCTTGCAGCCTCACCAGCATTTATTGCTGGTTATTTTTGCAATTTAGCAGGCATTTTTGGGGGAGTGAGATGAAAGTGGAGTGTTGTGTTCATCTGCATCTCTTGAATGACCAGTGATATTCAGCATTTCTTCATAACATACACTTCTTAGCTGCTCTTACTTCTTCCTCTGAAAAGTATCTATTCATTTCAAATGCACATTTTTGAATTGGGTCTTTAAATTAAGGGGAGCTGAGTTTTGAAAGCTCTTTATATGTCCTAGATGGTAGCCCTTTCTCTCAGAAATAGCTGGTAAAGATTTTTTTTCCATATTGTTGGTTGTCTTTTCACTCTTCCTGTGGTTTCTTTTGCTATGCAGAAGAGATCCCATTTGTTGATTCCTTCTGCTTGTTTTCATGGTATAGAGGGTTGCTCATAGTCTGTACCTAAACCAATGTCTCCAAGAGTTCTGCTTAACATGTTTTGTAGCAGGCTTAATGTTTCTGTTTTAATATTTAGGTTTCTAATCCAATCTGATTTTAGTTTAGTGTATGATGAAAGAGTTAGATCTAGCTTTAGTCCATGGCAGGTTAAAGCCCAGTGTTTCATCACCATTTTAATAGATAATAAATTTTTCCTAAAAATGCATAGTGAAAATGAGACTTCTCTGGCTGAAAGCAATATAGCCTAAAATTTAGATTATTAGGGAAAATGTTAATGACTTTGTATTTTGTGTGCATAATTTCTGCAGAGCATAAACAATACAGAGCAAATATTAATTTTAGAGACAGAAGAAAATATTATGATAATAACAAGTAAACTTATTTGCCAGAAAAGAAGAACAGTAAAGTCCTGAAGTAAATTAACTTAAATAAATTTCCAATGATTTAAACAGTTCTGGGAGAGAATACCTGCTATTAACCCAAAGTCACAAATTTACAGGTTAAATATGGCCGTCTAGAATTATACAGTCACACTCACAGGATAGTCCTTCTCATTCATATGTCTAGCCTTACCCCACCATTTATATCTTTTGGACTTGACCCATTCCTTATGACCTACTTCTGAGTAGGATTTTAGAAGTTATTGGTGTCCATCTGTGATCATGGACTCGTCCTAAAAGCCTGTGAGAAAAGGTCCAATGATGCACAAAGTCATGAAGAAGCACTATGATTCCTAAAACTCTATGCAACAGCCAGGCTAAAAATTTCAGCCTTCTCAACCAGTGCATATTAAGTAGCACTGGGTCCCCTTCCCAGCCTCTGAGCTGTATTCCAGGGAGGGATCAGTAGGAGAAAAAGAAAGCTTCACTTTCAGATCACAGTACTAAAGCCATCCCTCACATTCAGGACTTATTTCACTCAATTGGAAACTTGATAAGGCTGAACATTGAGTTTGCTTTTTGGTTGTTTTTGGTGTACCAGAGAAGCCACTCTGAAGGCTGTCAGTGTTGCAGCATCTTTGACACTGCAAGGGAAACTTTGTATATGATTATTTTTATGGAAACATCACTAGCAATAAATAAATAAATAAGTAGGGGGCAGATGTGAACCTCAGTGGTACTATGCCTGCTTAGCAAGTGAAAGGTACTGATTTAGATCCCAGGTACTGAAGAAAAACATAAATTAAATAAAATTCTTCTCAACACTTCTCATTTGCAACTTCGATCCTATCAGTTTCCATATTAATATACAGTCACTTACTTTCTTTACTGTTAATAACTGCCCATTTTGTGTCTAAGCAGCAGTTTCTCATTTATAAATATATACATCAAAGATGAAAAACATTTTTACATTTTAGTTTTAGTAGTACTTTCCTATAGAATTAAACTGTTTTAGATGAAGAGTCCATAGACAGAAATAAAGGATCCATTAGAAAGTGGAGGATTTATAAACTAAACTAATGCTATGCATCATGTTAGTTGCTTGTTAAATTTGTAGCCGTGTAAAGTGTGAAAACCTGGCTTAGTAAGGGACAACTGAGAAGAAACATACTATTTACTTTTCCTAGGATTAGAGATCATTCCATCTGTGCACATAAAGCCTAGGAAGATAAATTAGAGGCTTGTAAATGTACTCATTTGTTCATGCCTGCTACTTTTCTCCCTGTGAGCTTAGAAAATAGTGAGGATAAGCACATTTCAATGACACTGGCATAAAATCAGATATGAACACTCACCCCACTGTAGATTTTATACATAACTACTATGAATCAAACATTACTATTGGTGTTTTCTAAATTCTGATACAAGAAATTAAGTGGCCCTTGATCCTGCACAGATGCTAATTTAAATAAAGTACTGTGTCTGATGGATAAAGCCATTTAACATGTGGATCCTTTGTTAGCAGGAGGCTTACCTTGTCATAGTGATCTTTGGTCTTCTTAGCTTCTGTGGATTCATTCCAAGATGATAGCATACAGAGTTAATTAAAAAATTGATAATAATTTTTACAACTTATTACAATAAAATACATATTGTCAAGAACTATCAGATAAGTGTGTTCAAGGTGAGGGAATATTCTGAGTATTTTAAGTGGCATTAATGGCAAAATGTGTCTCACTGTATTGAAGATTTCTAATCTGTTTTTTAAAATTGATTTTATTAATACATTTCATATATTCATTACAATCACAATCAACATTGAGAATTTGCACCAGTACATGGCACATCTTGTACTGAGGTTTTCACCAAAGCATTCACTGTGTTTGTGATTACTTCCCTTTGATCAACTGTTTTTGGCAATTTCTGTTAAATAAAACTATTAAGGGTAGCTTTATACACCATTTCCACTGGGTCTGACACTGCGACTTTGGCTCTTCACTAAAGTCAAAATGCCCATGAAAGGTAAACATTTGGAAAAGACTCAGCACAACCAGGCAGCCATGGGACTGTAGCTAAAGTCAAGAAAGAGGACTTCTGGAATGCTTCAGCGGGTGGCCAGAGGATGGGATGAGTGTGTTTGAAGCAAGGGAGAGTTATAATTAATGGCAATGTCTTTTTTATGGTAATATATTTATTTTAAGTTTTAAACTTTCAGTGTACTTTTATTTCAGTTTATACTTAACTCTACCTTGGAAACAATCATCTACATCCCCAGTCTGATTTAGTTAGTTAATAAGTTTAACAAGATATTTTGAAAAATGGTTTATATTATTTTTTATTGAAAAGAAGGCTTCAGAAAGACATTAGGAAAAGAACAATGATACTTAAGATGTATCCAAAGGGATAAAGAAAAGTCTAATAAATTAGTCACACTATATGTAGTACCCTTAGAATAATAATTACTCAAGAGCAAATAAAAGCCACAAGACAATGTGATGACTACATTTTACTGACATAAAAACTTTGGGGTGGGAGCATGAGGTAACATGGACTACAAAAGTCATCTCTGCTAAAGTCACTCTATCAAAAATCATAAGTTCCTGCTAAGGAACAAGTGTTCTGCAGAATGAGTACACAAAAGAGACAAAAGGAAGAGAACTTATCTTTACATCATGTTAGTCTCATTTGACTATTGTACTATACTTGAAGTCTTTTTTAGATAACTCAATGTTCCTTTGTAAATTTGATCTTGTTTCTTTTCCTCTTTAAAATGAGAAAACTGAGCTGGGGATTTAGCTCAGTGGTTTCCTGAGTTTGATCCCTGGTACTACACATTACACTGCTGGGCATGGTGACTCACACCTGTAATCCCAGCACTTGGGAGGCAGAGGCAGGAGGACTGCTAAGAGTTTGAGGCTGGCCTGGACTATGTAGTGAGTTTGGGGACAGTCTGAATTATGAAGAGATCCTGTCTCAAAAAAAGAGAAAACAGCGCATGCATATAAAATGGTGCATTAATGTCCCACAGCTCACCAACTAGCTGAACTATGGTGACTCTTGACTATGTCCTGTACATTCATTTCCTTATTTCACTGAAGTTAGAAAAGGACTGACAACTTTCAGTATAACCTGTTAAATTAGATTTTAAGTATCTTACATGAAACAGAAAGCCTTGAGTTTCAGTTAACTGTGTGAGCCTTGGGGTTTCCCTGGGATGGATAACTTTTAGTAAGCATTTAGTAAGACAAAATTTGGAACATGAAAAAAAGCACTGGCTTTTACACCAAGAACTGCTCAGAGCAGTGCTGTAGAGTATGGGATACAGAACCGCTCAGGTGGAAACTGAGGTGTGTGAGGAGCTTGGCTCCCTCGTGGTGCTGAAGAGCTGTACAGAGCACGGGAGGGAGAGAGCGGTCAGTTCACACACCTGTAACGTCTGTCCACCTGTGAGCTAAGCTACTGTATGGTGCCATTATAAATCCACCTCCTCTGCATGACAACCTCAGAAACCAACTTGGTTTTCCAATCAATTTTCATTTCCTTGTGTTCTTTGTTTATAGAACTATTAGAAAAACAGTGGTATGAAGTCATAGTCCAGTTGCTAAGAAAGTTCATGAAAGACCAAGAGCCTGATCTGCCTCACATTTCTCACTGAGAAACGGTCACTCTTCCTAACCATGACTCTCCAGCTGTGAAGCCAAGGCCAAAGAATGTCCTCAATCAGGGAAGTGGCTGTGCTCAGATCACTGGGGATAACAGTACATAAATAAAACACATGAGAACGACAGCAAACTCACAGTAGCAATGACTAGCAAGGGACAGAGGAGAATTAAGATCTACTTGGCCTCCTCAGTGAGCACAGAGGAGAAAGGCTGCTCTCAGGAATGATGGCATATAAGGGAAAAGTTAAGACAGCCGAGGTTGAGTTGCTTCCCATAGAGTGCATATTGGATACCAGACGGATCTTGTGTTACCTTCATTGCTCATGCTTGTGTTTGGGTGAATAAAAGTGAGATATGCCAAAGGCTAGGGCTTCTCTACCTACGAGAGGTTCAAGCCCACTACCTGCCCACACGTTACACTTACTCTGTGCTGCTTTATTATTTATCCTAATTTATTTCTCAAGTGAGGGAAAAATGAAGTTCTGGGTCACACAGCAAGGCTGGCCAGGTGAGCCAGCTACAGGTGACACCCCGGCATGCGGCCGGGGAACCCAGGGTCGCCTACAAAGGATGCTGTCAAATACTTGAAATACTAAAATCTAACATAGTATTTTAAAAATGTAAGTGTCTAATTTTATCCAAGTCACAATAATGAGTTCAGATCACTTCCCCAAAGCCCGGTTAATTACTGCAGGTCCTGGAGGTATCATTAATCTCAGGAGCAGGTGGTTGGTACCCCTGATTTCCAAATGAAATTTAGAAATGTTTGTTCCTGAAAATTAAGTTGCCACGCCTTGTCCTACTGGTGGATATTGCCAGACCCAAACTTTCTTACCTTCTGAGCCTTCCCCAGAGAAAGGTCAGAGGTTTCATTACCATCTAAGCTTTAGAAATTCCAGCTGTGGAAAAATTAGTCTGACTGGGGATCAGGGTGAGAGGCCCTGAGGAGGATCTGGAAAGAGAGAAGGATATCTAGAAAAAAGAACCTACTAACAGGCTCTTAAGAGACAAGATTATTCTGGATAAATGTAAATGTTTAAAGTGGAATTTGGGGACAAAGACTGACAGATAATGTGAGAATATGATGGGGAAAGACAGATATCCACCTCTATTTGTAACTCGGGGACAAAAACCGAGAATGTCCCAGGGACAGGAAGGCAAGGGATGGAAAGCGGGAAATGGTTAACACTTTGCACCAATTGCCAGAGATGGATGTACTTATGCTGAATCAAAAATATAGTAATACGAGATTAGTTAAAATGAGAGTCTGTGGATTCCTTTAAATGACTTTTCCCTGTGCTGAAGATGAATCTAAGGCAAGCGTTCTACCAGAGTTACATTCCCAACCCCAAAAACCTGTTAATAAAAGTCAGAAAATCGGTATAGAGAAGAGGATTTTGGTGGGCTTCCCGAACCTGTTAAAGGAGAACCCTTAAATTGGAAAGGAAATATTCAGACTGGAGTTTTGAAAGAGTTTGGGCTCCTAGTTTGGAGGGAGCCAGCAAAGAGTGGGTACACACTTACGTAGACACACCGTAACAGCCAGGACTGTTGGGGCGCTCCGGGAACAGAACGCACTGGCCAGCCCCAGCGTCTAACCCTCCACACCCCAATTAGGCTGGTACACCCGGGGCCGCACCGTCCACCTGAGGCGGCGCTAATTGGTCGCAGCTGCCGTCACTCTCCCGAGAAGCCCCAGTGATTGGGTAGAGGCACACCCAGTTCCACCACTCCAACTCCGGAGCGTTAGCTGCTGCGGTCCGCTGGGCACTGGGCTGAGGCGCGGAGCGGAGAGCCAGCCGGGCCGGAGCCCGAGTCCAGATCCGCACGGATCAGTCACCTCGCCGCCCACCTGAAGCTGCGCCACACCAAGCTACTGACGCTAACTTTTATCAAGCACTTTCCGCCGTCCCGGGCGCTGCTGTCACAAGTCACATTAGTGCACTTGCCAGTCCGCTGCGGCCCTTATGATCTCTGCAGTGGCTCAGACGAGGTGAAGCGGCCGAAGGAAACTGAGGCACCCGGGCCCGGGTCCACGGTGTGGAGTGGCGGCAGCATCCGAGCTCGCCAGCCCGACTCCGAGCGCGTGGGCGCGGTCGCTGCCCCAGTCCGGCCCGGGGTCCTGCAGCCCCAGCTCAGCCGGGTCAGGGGCACAGTTCAGTCAGTACTGAGGAGCCCGCGAATCGCCCCACCGCACGGTTATGGGGACCGAGCTGCGCCCAGGGGTGCTGCCCGCGAGCCGTGCAGCCGAGCGGGGCCCGGGCTCTGCAGGGTGGTTCTGGGCCGAGCTGAGCCTGGGTCTCCCCGGGCCGGCGGGTGTGGGCGCCTCCTCCCGCCGCGGGCCTACCTCCTACGTCCCCGAGCCCGGCCTCCAGCTCCCGCCCCGCTCCCGCCCGGAGCGCCGGAACCGCGCAGAGCCCTCGGGCCGCCCGGGACCTGGGCTCCCCGGGACGGGACGGGACGGAGCCCGGCGCGCTCACCGGCCGTTCCTGCTCGGCGGTCCGCACCCGGGCCGGGCGGGGCCGGGCCGAGCCTCGGAAGCTTCCGCGCTACTTCCCTGGAACCCGCGAGTGCAGTGCGACGTCCTTCCAGCCACGCTGGGCTCTGGGCCACCGCTGGGGGCCACGCGGGAGATGGGACTCAACCCGGGAGGAGCTGGACCGAGATGCGTCTCCACCTGGACCCGGGAAGTCATAAACTACCGAGTGCCTCTGTACGGACTTGCTTAACCTTGGCCTGGATTCATGTGACTGTGACTCATTACAATCGACTGCGGGGTCATGATTGTGTGTGTGTGTGTGTGTGTGTGTGTGTGTGTGTGTGTGTGTGTGTGTGTGTGTGTGTGTGTGTGTGTGTGTTATTTCTTTGTCTCGCTCTTTCTGCCATATGACGCTTTATTTCTTTTTTTTTTTTTTTTCTTGAGACAGGGTCTGGCTTTGTAGTTCAAGCTGGCCCTGAGCTCAGCCTCCAACTCACATCACAGCAATCCTCCTGCCTCTGCCTCCTGAGTGCTAGGATTACAGGCATGAGCCACCACGCCCGGCACTGTGGCATGTGGTACTGCTGGGCGTGAGTCTCCACACCCACTATGGTATATGGTTACTGGGGATCGAACCCAAGCCCTTGTGCTTGCAAGCCAGGCACCGGAACCACTGAGCTAAATCCCCGGCTTGCTCTAAATGTATTTTTAAGTGTAATGGATCGCATTCATTTGGTATGGCATAAAGGCATTCAATATGTATTAAATTCATTTTGATTTTTAATTAAAAATATAACAAGTGATCTTCCAAATATAGCTGCATGTGCTCAAAAGAAGTGATGTTTTATTCTTTTGATCACCAGTTTTTCTTCTACAACAGTTAAAAACAGAAGTCACTCTGTTCCTTCCATTCTACTGCAAAAATCACCTTAGTGGTTACTCATGCTTCCGTTTACTTAAGAGAAGTACAAAATCAAATAAGAGCCTAAGACATCACCATGCCCTCAGTGGCCGAGCACCGGTACCCGAGAGAAATTCAGTAAAGGCAGTGACAGAGTCAGAGGTGCCTGGCCTTTAAATTCTAACAGCCTGAGTTAGAATGGCCGTCGTTGGCCCTTTTCCTCTTGGTCCGTTCCTGCTGCTATCTTCCCGGTGATCTTCAATACATGTAACTACTGAGTACTTACTACGGGGGGTATACTCAGTAACTAAGAACCTATAATCGTCCTGCTTACCAAGGAACCAATATTTGAAGGTGAACTAAAAAATGTGAAGGGCGAAGACAGGGATAAATTGAAAAGCATGGAAGTAGAAGAAGAAACGGTGAAAGTAAGTTGACAGTACCAGGGCTTTTGGAATTCTTTGTTTTCAACTTAACTTACTCCTCAATTTAACATTCTTACTGTGACCTTATGAAAGTTACCTAAAATTTGCTGTATGACTTTTTAAAAGATCTGTGTATGAATATGGAATTATAAAGAGCTAAGTTAGGTGGAAATGTTATTTGCATTCAGACAGGGTTAGGTCCTTGAGGGGTCTGTGCCAAAGGTAAGAACATATTACAACTGTGACAGGAGATGGATTCGTTGAAGACCAGGCTGCAAGATAAAAATGGAATGACTAGACCTCCATAGATCACTTTGGGATAAACGACATATTACAATTGATATAACCTGGTTCAGTAAAGTCTAGATAGGGACCAGTCCCCCAGCTGGGTGACCAGGATCTCCTGACTCATGACTTCCACAAATCGTCCTTGTTTTTTCCATGTACACTGTCCACATGACTTGCTTCCCCACTGGATCAATATTATTATTACCTCAGCAGCTACACTTGTAACCTCATTGCTTAATCAGTTTTGTCCCACATTGTACCCGCCTTGTAGTTTTGCTCTGTCAAGTGGTGCAACCCATTTTCTGGGTCCCCTCCTGTCTCTCCCAGGAGCTGTCTCTCAATACAATTTTCCAACTCTGAACCTTCATTGTTCCTCAGAATTCATTCTTTCATCCTGGGAATGTGAACTTGACCTACTGGACATCTAGCAGGTGCTAGATATTATTTATCCTTTATCATTTGGAGGTCCTACATCAGTAACAGGGTTTTTTTGAGGCTTAAGGAAATTAAAATGAATCCTAGATTTAGAATGATATCTGCTTTACCATGAATTTTTACTGCAAGTTTAGCTTCTTGACTTCCTGAACATCAGCTGAAGAAGGTATAAGAAGGCTGAAAATTCAGTTATTTTGATTTGGAATTGCAAAAGTTATTTTACAGCCTATCCTTCCTAGAGGAATATTTTGGTCTTGAATGCAAATAATTTTCTGTTTCCTTTACACAGAACAAATCAGTTTGGTAGAATGGTTCCATATCTTCTCCATATCACCTTCAGATGCAATCAGCTATACTAAACTAGAAAATTTGAAAGATGGAGTATCGGAGTCGGTCAGTCCTCTGACTGCTTAGAGAGAGGGCTGGCAAAGGTGGAAGAAAGAAAGACCACAGGGACATAATTCCAAACCACACAGAGGGCTGGGAAGTCAGTGGCTCTGGGTGGGCAAAGACAAAGACACTCCCAACTTGCCATTACTGTCAGGTACAGTCACTGGAGGGAGTATCAGGTGAGGGTCTGATATTAATCAGAGCGACAAAGAGAGCGTTCTCATAACAGTAGGTGGGATGAGACAGCAGGCTAACAAAGAAGTTGTCCTTCCCTTAGAGGAAACCTTTCTCTTTTATAATTTGTACTCAGTTCTTAAAGAACTAGTAGGTCTTCACTGGCATACTCTTGCCATTGAACATCACAGTATTACAGGACCAGTGAGGTTTCACCTTGTGTCTGGAGGCAAAATGGAGTTAAATTTCTACACGTCATTCCAGGATTGCAGGCAAGGTGACATGAGGTCTTAGACGACTATAGCTAGACTTAATTATGAAATGATTTCCCCCTAAAATTTATATAGAATTACTCATGACATGTTAGAGGCTTTTCTATAAGTTTCCATACAGATGATGGTATTTTCCTGGATAACAGCTTAATAATTTATACACACACAAGAACATGTGTCTTTTTCCTTTTTGTAGGAGGCAGTGATATGTGGAATTGGGAAAGCCATCTTGATGCCATGTGAGAACAAGTCTTGGGGATGATGGAGTCTACATGTGGGAGGTGTCCAAGAACCAACCCTGGATCATGGAATGGAGCCCTGGATAACTTATTGCCTAAAGACTGGTTTGGTTATGAATTTGAAAGGATACTTCCCATTGATTCTGCTCCACTCAGTGCAATGAGCTTCATTACTGCTGCCCTCTTCTGGGCTGTAGCCTTCATTTCTTTTTAATTTTATGCTACTGTTATGGCTATTGGTGATTCTGACTTTTCATTTAAGCTACTGAAACTTATTTGTCATGAAAAGCTTTGTACTACTGAGAATACTCAACAAGCTCCTTGTCAGAGCCTCTTCCTTGCTTTTATCTCTGTCTCTGCCCAGGCCAACTGCTATCCTCAGTCGCACCAGGACTCCCACATCCCTGAAGTGGAATGGGAGGGCTTCATGGAAAACAGCGGCACAGTGATGATTCGTTCACTTGGTATTACTGCTCTGGCCACCTCTGTGGCTCTGATTCACCTAATTCAGGGAAGAGTTTTCTATTTTTAAAAACTAAACTGGAAAGGATCAACTAATGGGGGAGGGTAGCAAAAAAACCAAAATCCATGCACAAAGTGACTGGAAGGAAGACAAAGGAATCTTTATATACTGCTGGTAGGATTGTAAATCAGTGTAGCCAGTGTGGAAAACAGTATTGAAGTTCTAGAAAATAAACTGAACAACATCAACATGTCTGATTAACAAGCTATCCCACGCAGGATATTTATGTGAGGGTAATGAAGGTGGCATACAAAGAAATATCTGTGTATTTACTGTGCCATTATTCATAATTGCCAAGAAATAAAATCAGCCTCGGTGACTGTCATCAGATGAATAGATAAATAAAATATAAGTACACAATGGAGAATTTTTCAGAAAAAAATCATGTGATTTGTAGGAAAATGATGGGATGTTTTGACATAAGATTAGCCAAAATAATTCAGGTTTAGCAAGGAAAATATTTCACTTTTTTTCTCGTATGTAGAAACTTGAAAAAAAATGATATAAAAAAGAGGAAGTACTAGGGAAGGAAATGGGGCCCACGAGATAGGAGAAGAAAGGAAAGTGGACATGATTAAAGCATGATTTATGTATGCATAGAATCATCACAGCAAAACACATTAGTATGGAAAATAATATGCATATAAAAATATTTACAAAGAAAGAAGTGATTGCTTTTTAGGCTTTTGTTCTGTTAAGGCTCTCAGCAGATTGGAGTAGGGTCCTCACTTTGGTGAGAGACACATTAGTTATTCAAATGCAAAGAACATCTCTAGATGTTTCTAGACTCTAGTTCCTAAGAAGTGGGAAAAATCAACTCTCACAAACCAATTGCTGCTCACTTCAGGAGACTGTTAACACTTGTGTGTATATGGTTTTATCCTGCATACCCCAGACAACTTGCTATTGAACCACAAGGAGGGGTGTTAGAATTCACTTCAATTCTGATACTCTTTACCTGGAGGAAGTGTCAGAACCTGTGGATTAAAATTCAGTCCCCAAAGAATGTCTCCCATTTCAGACATGTTACATGTACTAGACTTCCAACTGTACAGTAAACCTTTGAATCTACTGTTTCCAAATTTGCTGATTCAACCAACACAAAGGAAAAATTGGAGAGTAAGAAAAATGGAGTTGCTACATACTGTAGAAGTTTGCTAAGTTTATGAAATGTTTCATTAAATCAACTGCCTGAGAGTTTTATTTTATGAAACATATTTGTCATATGTTTAACATGAAGTCTGAGCAAAGACAACAAGACAGTTTTCTTCAATGGATAAGTAAGAAAGGGGAGAGAGTGAAATTGGAAGGTGAATTAGAACATCATACTGGGCTAACACACCATATTTAGCTCAGGAATTGTTGGCAGAAGTGAGAAGTGGCTATTGGGCAAGGAAGAGGGGAAGGACAAGGATGAAGTGCTTGGCAACCCCAAGCCCTGAGTATCATCCTAAGTGAACTCTGTACCCTTCAGGGCCCATCACTTCATGAAGAAAGTGAGAGGTGCTAAGGGCTGGCACGTAATGGTCTCTTCACCACTCTGAATCACATCTTGGAACCTCTTTCGTTTGACAGCCATGCAAGGATTTGCTTCAGAAATATGTCATCTGGGCCAGGGATTTAGCATAGTGATTCTAGCACCTGCCTTGCAACAACAAGGTCCCAAGTTTGATCCTGAGTAACCACATACAACAATGTCAGGCATGGTGACTCCTGCCCACCAGCAGTCAGTACCACACACCACAGTGCCAGGTGTGGTAGCTCATGCCTGTAATCCCAGAACTTGGGAGGCAGAGGCAGGAGGATTGCTGTGAGTTTGAGTTTGAGGCTAGCCTCGACTACATAGTGAGCTCTAGGACCAACCTGCACTACAAAGTGAGATCCTGTTTGAAAAAAAAGAAGAAGTATGTCAGATACAGTACAGGCTCTCCTAAGTCTCATTTTGTGGATCAAAAAGACCTGTACTTGATCTTTTAAGGACAATCTTTGCCTCAACATCTGGCACAGTCAAATGTTTATGAAAAAATTCTAAAATTAATTTTAAAAATTAAATTTTCAAAGGGGCATCTAGTTTCCAGTTAGTTCCTCAGTGAGATAGTTTAATATCAATATTCTTAAACTCATTTACCTGAAAAAATAAACCAATGAGTTATGCAATATTGAAATTATTTTCTAGTTACTTTAAAAATGAAAACAAAACAGCAGAACCTGCAACTGTACCTTTGATGTCTCCAGTTAGGAGAAAGTGCATCCCATGATTTCACAGACTAAAAATAAACTGAAATGTCTTTATATTTTCATGCACCTCTAATATTAAAAACTGATATAGACTTTCAATTTGAGAAAACAGAAAAGAAAATTAAAGATTAAAAATATCTTTTTTAAATTAAAGAAACAAAAATTAGTGATATGGAACTTTACAATACACAGTGAACTATGTATTGCACAAATGTACATAAACTTCATATATCTGAAATACAAATAGAGGGCTATATAATACTTTCTGGCCTTTTGGATTATACTATCTCAATATCACAGAATGGAACATTTTAAAAATTCGGAATATAAATTATTAAAAAGCAAATTGGTCTTTTCCAGAGAGAACTTACACATAATTATAGTTACACCAGGACAATACAGTACTTAAAAGCAGTCTAATTATTATCCACTATTTCTTAACTTTCTTCTGAGAACTTTGGAGAAAATTGCATCACCACAATTTATAGACATGTAAATAGTTCTTTTTTTTCTGGCTATTTGATTATTGTAAACTTGCAACATCAAGGTATGGGAAAAACTTCACATAGGATATCCAGTGTTGGCTTTTCAAAATTCATAATACTGTGTTTAAATAAAATTTATAGCTGACCATTGATTATGTCTGGGCTCTTGCACAAGAACCTAACCAGATTTAGGTTATTTATCTGAATTTGCCTGTTAACTTCCTAAACACAAATTTACCTTCGGTCACACAAAACAAAAGATAGAGCACATGTATTCTCCTTCAGCCCCAAGATGGCAATACATAATCTGAAGTTTCAAAAGTTTTCTGCTTTAGGGCCTAGGGTTTAGTTCAGTGGCTCAGCTCCTGCCTTGTAAGCGCAAGGTCTTGAGTTTGATCCACAGTACTGAAAAAAACAAAACAAAAACTACTGTGTAAAAAACAATCACCAGAATTCTAAGTCCCTAATTTCCTACCAATAAGTGAGAAGGACATACTATGTTGGGGAAGGACAGAATTGGGAAATAGGCCTAGGTAAATGGTGTGTGATTAAAATGATTTTGTTAACATCTGAAGGAAAAAAATACTTCATCTGATGAACTGTAGTTTGGGTAAGCAGTTGAACATTTACACTCCTGAATGCAGCCAGAAAAATGTGTTACATCCACAGAAGCAAGTACCTGTAAATGGCAAGTTGGACATTCTCTGAATGAGGTAGCGGTAACCAGTCTTCCTGTAAAAATCTATTTCTGTATTTTAGACTCGAGAGAATAACGACAAAACAACCTTTGCTAAAAATCAGTTTGGGACAGCATCAATAACTTTGTTGTAAAATTTGAATGAAAATGTAGCTCCTATATCAACTAGGATCAGCTGAGGTTGTACAATGACCAATAGGTCTAAAAAGCTAGAAAGTAAAGCAAAGACACAAATGAAACAAAAACTGACTCTCAAAGTTAATTTTTTTTCATTTTAGTGATATATTATCCCTGGAAAGCTTTCTGGACAAGTCAGTATTCTCTCATAAATCTAAGTTATGTCGTTTCTTATATTTAAATATATGCATTGACCCTACAAAGGTAAAAGGTTTACTTAATGCCCACTCATTAAGTGACTCACGATTCTAGAACACAATCCTTTGTACATATATAAAGAAAACAAAAGACCTCTCAAATTTCCAACTTCTGGTAAAATTTCTTAAAGACTATCTTAAAAGTGCTTGTTTATGTAATACTGGAAATACATTTTGATTTGTTTTCGTGGTCATACCGTTTTTGCTAGGGAATCAATCACTAGGAGCTGGCTGAAATCCATCTTGTTTAACCTACAGGCCGTGCACAACCGTCTTGCCGCTAGGGGGCGACAGAGAAAACCGCTAGCCCATTATTAACCTTGCCCCAATCCAGCTTCAAGGCTGACAGACAGATAGATGTTGCACACCCTTTCCAGGGTACACTGGAAGTGGCTCCTGATTTCTTTCCCAGACCTTCACTGTAAAATGGTCACCAGTCCCCTGCCCCGCCTTGGTACCTGGGGTCTTGCATATCTACTAGCCAGGGCCAAAGTGGAGACAGTCCACCCTCTGCAGGCTTCCAACTCAACCCCCAGCTCCTTTCTAGTTCCCTAAAACATAAAGAACTCCCTTCGCCTAGGTGCAGAAATTCTCCACATGGACTACAACTTCAATATGTAATTGCTATCATACTAAAGAAAAGAAGCAGGCATCCGGTCTAATATGGGTGTTCAGGAAAAAGTTGACTGAAATGGTAAAACTAAAAATTGCGAGATTGGGAGAAAGATCACAGCGCCTGCCTTGTGGGAGAATTCCGCAGAGTGGGCAGGAGAAAGCAGCAGCAGACTGAAGATAATGACAGCCAATGAGCTTTGTGATGAGACAATATCTGAGTTAGGGTTGGCCCTTCAGGAACCAGAGGAAGGCTGTGCACCGCTGGCCTCCGATCTAAAAAGATGGAACTTGGGCACCTTCCCTCCGATATGCGCAAAGACATTCGCTGTCATACAGCAGCATGCGAACACTGGCCACTTTCAAGCATTTCAGCCCACAATAGTCAGCAGAGAGCTTGAATTTTCCGTCACCCTCATTTCCGTGTACGAAAGATTAACTCAATGACTTTCAGCCAGTCCGCCCATTGGTTAATTTCCTGAGTATTCATGCACAGAGATTGCGGGAGCTCACCATCCTCACCGAATTGACCCTGCTGACATGGACAGCAGAGGAGAGGTCTAAACTCAAAATTCCAAAAAGATTTCACATCTCATCCTCGTCTAAGGCATCATCCAAGAATTCACTCCGGTCGAAATACTTCCCCAAGGAGACCCTGTGTTGGGTACTTGCGTGCTTCTTTCTGCGTGTGCCCCAGGGAACCGTGCATGTGTGTTCAGTGCTGCCTACTGCTTTCCCTCTGTTAGTGTCTCACCATGATGCTCACATTATGTGCCCGTATTCCAAAGGTCGTCTTATAAGATTTACTAAATTTGTGTACGTTAGTTCATTAATTAGATTTAATCTCCCTGTACATAGTGTCATTTTAAAATTTTGAAATCCCTCTCTGTCTCTTGTTTTCCTTCTCCTCTCTCACACTTTCAAATACCCCTCCTTTTTATTTCCTGTATATGAATATTGTTACTAAATCATAGTTTTTGTTTTTTCTCTTTCTGTGTTTATGAAGTGGGCATACCGGCATATAACTGTATATGAGTGTTGGTTATTGCTTTTGCTTCTGTATTTTCTTACCTTAATTTTTCATGTTTTGACCCACCAGTGGCAGTATATTGTGTCCTTTAATTCTGCATTTTTTTCTAGTTTATGGATTGAATCTAACCTCACTATATCATCTCTCAGTTTGCATTTGTATGTTTTTACTTGTTTTTGTTTGTTTGTTTGTTTGTTTGTTTTAGTTTTTTGAGACAGGGTCTTGCTTTGTAGTTCAGGCTAGTCTTGAACTCAACCTCAAACTCAGTAATCCTCCTGCATCAGCCTCCCAAGTGCTGGAATTACTGGAATGAGCCACACTTACAACATTGTGGTATGTGGTACTGATTGCTGGTGTGTGTCTCCATGCCTAACATTGTTGTATGTGGTTATTAGGATTGAACTCAAGACCTTGACCTTGCAAGGTAGGCACTGGAACTACTGAGCTAACTCCTCAGCCTTGTTCTTTTTTTTCTTTTCCCTCACATAATGTCTCAAAGTTCCCTTTTTCTTTCCTGTTATACAAATATTACCATTAAAATTGATTTGTTTTTCTTTCCTTCCTTTCCTCTTCTTGCTAAGCCTATCATATTATTACTATTTCTTTATATTCCTATCTTAGTGAAACTGTAGAGACCTATTATAAAAAACTTTAAATTATATGTTGATAATGCTTGATTCTTTGGATACTGATATTATTGGTAGTAGTATCTTTTCTTTTTTATAGGGGGGACAGAAGTCTCACTTTTTGTAGTTCAGGCTGGCCCTGAGCACAGCCCTGAGCTCACAGCAATTCTCCTGTCTCTGCCTACCAAATGCTAGCAATACAGGCATGAGCCACCATGTCTGCACTGTATTATTTAGTTCTGATTGCTATCTCCATGCCGGGCATTGTATGTGGTTACCTGGGATTGAAACTTGGCCTTTGTACTTGCAAGGCAGGTACACCTGGAAAACTCTGAGCTTGTGGATACTTAGGGATCGAACCTAGGCCCTTATACTTGCAAGGCAAGTGCTGGAATCACTGAGCTAAATATCTGGCCCTATTCTTGGTAGTATTTCTCTCTTCACAATGTAATGCTGAAGACTGAACTAATATAGTGAAAATTCTGAGTAGGAAAGTCACTTACTGAAGAGAACTTCAAAACCATAGCTGAAATTTTTTATCTAAACTGATTATAAACTTCACCACAACAGTCAAATAATCATTAGAAAACAAGGAGCAACACATTTCAAAAAAATTCCTAATTCCCCAACAGCTGCTCCCACAGACATAAAAGTGGATGAAATTCCAGAGCATTTAAAAAATGATAAGTAAAGTGATCAACAAGTTCAAGAAAGAGAAGCAGCTGAATGAATCATTTACTAAAGTGATCAGTGAGATAAAAAATACAAATATGCAGCTAAATAAATTAAAGAAGAAAATGCAGGTTATGAATGATCCTTTCAGTGAAGAGATAGAGCCTCAGAACAAGAACCAAACAGAAGTCCTACAAATCACTACCTCAGTAAGTTGGATTAAAAAACTCAATTGAAAATTCTTTCAGTGGGCAAGTTATATCTGAAGAAAGGATACAAAGGCTTGAAGTTAAGGTATATGCAATAGAACATTCAGTTAGAAGTTATGAAAATGAGAAGAAACCTACCAACCAAGAGCTTTTATGCAACTCTAAAAAGATAACTTTAATCAGAAATTGGCCTCAAGGATGATGTTGAGGTAAAAGCTAAAGGCTTAGAGAGGTGTTCACAGAAATTATTACTTAAATTTCCCCAAATCTTGAAAAAAAGATGAA
The DNA here is from genome assembly GCA_004026965.1 of Petromus typicus. Lineage (NCBI taxonomy): Eukaryota > Metazoa > Chordata > Mammalia > Rodentia > Petromuridae > Petromus > Petromus typicus. The sequence continues at coordinate 29,419 of PVIR01018070.1, forward strand.
TGACCAGGAAGAGAAATCAGTAAAAAACCTCCCCACAGCACTATGCAGCCAAACTCCAGAAAGTACGAGAAAAGAAGATTAAAAGTGGTTATGAGAAGCTCCAAATTACTTTTAAGGAAGTAACAGAATAACATCAGATTTTTCAATAAAAAGTGTAGAGGTGATGAGGGCTTGAAATGAACTTATTCAATCTCTGAAAAGAAATTTCTGCTAGCCTAGGTTACTATGTCCCACAAGATAATACTGTGAGGGCCGGGGATTTAGCTCAGTGGTTCGGGCACCTGGCTTGCAAGTGTCATGGCCTGGGTTCGATTCCCCAGTTAATCATATACAATACTGGGCATGGAGACTCACACTCAGCAGCAATCAGTACCACATACCACAGTACCAGGCGTGGTGGCTCACACCTGTAATCCCAGCACTCGGGAGGCAGAGGCAGGAGGATTGCTGTGATGTGAATTTGAGGCTGAGCTCAGGGCCAGCCTGAACTACAAAGTGAGACCCTGTCTCAAAATAATAATAATAATACTAATAATAATAATATAATACTATGAAATTGAATGAGACACTAAGACCTTCCATGACAGAGATAAGCTAAAAAAAATATATCATGGCCACAAATTTAGCATTAGAGAAAGTCCATATGGAAATCCTAAATAAAGACAATGATGAAAACACAAACTAAGGCCAAGGGCAATAATAGATTTTACTAGGAGAATAGTCAAATAAATGTCAAGGAGATATTAATCAAATACTGCAGAAACAAAAATAACAGGAATTAGTACATATCTAGCGACAGAAGTATTTTACATAAATGATCTTAGAACTTCAGTTAAAAGACCAGGCAGACCAGATCAAAAACCAACATATTCTGCCAACAAGAAACACACCTCATCTACAAAGACATACACAGCCTGGAAGGGAAGTGACCAGCAGATGTCTATGTCCCCAAAGCAATGCTTGTTTTCCACTGAACTGACTTTAAAGCAAAGCTCATTAGAAGAAACAAAGAAGACTGTATACTTAATACTTCAAAACTAATCAGCATATGCAAATGTATATGCATCAGAGGTCAACATACCCAATTTCATGAAATAAACAGTTATTAACAATGAAGAACAGATATCAGGACAGTGATTGAGGAGAACTGAAATACTTCAGTCTCACGAGGAAATCGACAACACTTAAAAAAATAATCAATGAAGAAGCATTAGACCTACTCTGCACCATAAATCCAATGGATTTAATAGATATCTCCTGTGTGTCAACCAACATTGATGGAATAGACAGCCTACAATGGAATATACAATCAGATATAATCTTATACCCCTTTATAATGAAAACCCTAATGAAAATGATTATAGTGGGGTCTTATCTTAAGGTGATAAAAGGCACATACAATACAGTAACTCTAAAGTCAATGGTACCGAAAGAGGGTGCGTCTGTGAAAACATTTCTTTTATGGTCAGGAGGTCATTCCTGTTTGATATAGTATTCAAATTTAAGGTAGAGCATTCAGGCATGACAAGGAAATATAAAAAGTATGAATATGAAGGTAAGAAGTCAAATTATTTCCATATGCAGATAGTATGATGTTTTGCATCTCCACCAGAAGCCTTTCAGACATGATGAGCAAATTGTGCAAAGTAGCAGGATACAAAACAAATACAAAAAAGTCAGTCATGCTTCTGTGCATCAGTAATGAATTCACCAAGAAAGAAATCAAGAAAATAATTCCACTTAAAATTACTTTTAAATTAAATACTTAGAAATCAAGCTAACCCAAGAAAGTGTAAGATGTCTATGTTAAAAGTTATAAAATTCCCAAGAACACAAAAAAATTGGAAACACATCCTTTGCTTTTGCATCAAAAGGACAAAAATCACTTAAGATGACAATATGAGTGAAAGCAACTAATATATTTAATGCAATTTCTATTAAAATACTAGAAAGTTTCTTCACATAATCAAAAAAAATTTAAAGTTTTTATGGAACCAGAAAATAAAACAAACAAACACTTCTCAAAAGATGAAATAAACAATTTTGTTGACTATCCAGGCACCCTAAAATATACTTAAAAATTTGGTACGGAGCTCTAGAGCCACTCAAGTTGACAGTCCAACTTCAGTGTCAATTTTCAACCACTTCTCAACTTGATCCCAAACACATCTCTTTAAACCACACTAAATCTCCAAATAATTACTAAAGCACAATTATAGTGACATAACATAATTTTCCCACAAGCAACAAAAATACCTTCTCAATAATCTTAACTTGTTCCAGGATGTCTCAAAATTCCAAGTCAAAATCTCTACTGAGATTCAAGGCAATACAATCACAAAAGCAGGTTACTTAATCCCAAGACACAATGGCAAAAAGGAAGAGACGAAATATAAAGGAATCAAACAAACACAAGACCCAAACCAAGCAGGACAAACATTAAGTTTCTTTTTACCACATCCAGTCTCCCAGGGAAATATTAGTGCAAAGTCAGTTTTAAAGGGCTCAAACAGCTCCATTCTTATGACTTTGTTTGTTACAGGCTGCATGACCTCTTTCTTGGGCTGGCTCTGCTTGTTGCTTGTAGTTTTCCTTGGCTAACATTTCACATTTTCTGACTTCTTGATGTCTCTATAACATCCTCTTCTCTACTGCTATATCTTCATGCACTCACCCCTTAGATCCACTTTGTCTGGCCTTGGAGTCCTTCCTTTGAAATCAGGATGGAAGCCTCCATGACACCATACATCTTCTATTCTAGATGCCTGAAAAATCAGTACTATGTTGACAATCAGGCTGATTGGTAACCGGATCCCCGTGGGCCTTGAGTAGTGTCTTCTCAATACTGGGATGTCTGAGAATATTGTAATTAATCCTGGGGAAGCAATTCTGTACATAGCTCTTCTCTAGGAAAGGCCCAGAGTCTCTACACAAATGAAAGGCTTACACATTTACACCTTTGAGCCTGCAATACATCAGGTCTTGTTGATTCCTGGGATGCCTTCAAATCATCTTTACTTTTGTCCCAGTAAGAAGTATTTATTATCTTTTAATATTGGTAATCTCTTTGGCACCTAGCTATCACTCCCAGAAATACCTGTACTTCCTCTGTGGCCAAAGTACACATTTGAAAATCATTCAGATCTCTTTTGTACTCCTTATTCTCGCTGTATACTTAGCAAAAGCAACCAGCAGTACCCCTGCCAAACTCTGCTATTGAGCCCCTTGAAATTTATCCAAAAGATTATTATTAGCCTACCACTTTTAAATGTGGCTTTATATAAAGTCTTAGGACATGCTCAAAATGTAAACAAGTTCTTTGTCAGAAGGAAATACAAGATAGCCTCTAGTTTGATTCCCTGTGAAGTTTTCACTCCTATATTAAACTTTATGACTCTGGTTTTCAGAAAGTCTATATCCTAGGCTTTCAAGTCCCAACAGGAATTGGTCATTAAGCTCCACTTACAACATTCTAGGACATCTCCAGCCCATGTCAATGGACCTTTCCAAACTTCTTCCACAAAGACTTCTGAATCATATGGTCAGGTGAACACAGCAATGATCTCATTACATTGTTTCCTGAAAAGGTAGATAAAGACTAAAATAGATCTTGGATACTGGGAAGTAGGAAGAAAGTGTTTAAGTGAGAAAGAACAAGGGAGGAGGGAGCAGAAAGGAAAGTAAGGGAAAAGGAACAAAAAAGAAAATAGAAGGAAAAAATGACAACAAAGCTTTTGTAAATAAGGAGAAGGGTTAGAGAGAGGCGGGGATGGGGAAGGAGCAAGGCATGTCATGCATAGGATCAAATTCCCTATGACAAATGTAGTCTATATGTGTATCTCAACGGTGTAGCCATAAAAATAATTTTAAAAAGAAAATATGAGGAGGTGGAATCTTTAGAATGTGATTAAGACGTGGACTCCATAAGGTGAAAGGGGACAATGTTGAGATTGTAACAAAAAAGTAAGGAAACAAATTTTATATATATGGGGGGGGGTGGTAGGGTGGGTGGGGCTATGGGATAAAATGAGAATTAAGTTGTGTCTTATACTGGTACAAATCCCCATTATGGAGTGCAATCATGATGTGTATATTTAATGTACCAATAAAGATAATTAAAAAAAAAAGATGTGGACTCCACTGCAATCAATGTGATTAGTTCCCTTCAATGTATCCTTCCCTCCTTTCTACCACTGAAGGCCGTAGAACCAGTGTGCCAGCTTGATAATGGAATGGCAGTCACTGGACACTGACTCTATCTGTGCCTTCAACTTCTGACAAAATTCTAAGAGTTATTTATTTTTCTTTACAACTTACTTAGCCTAAGGAATTTTTCAGATGTGTAGAAATAGATACAGTAGCAATATGGTAGGTTTACTATTTACTCTGTAATTATGTTACCCTATAATGTTAGTCTGTAACATTCATGTAAAGAAAAAATCCCTCTGCATTATGTC